>JAHWFP010090813.1:21971-36206 GCA_023313725.1 Lithobius niger
AAGTTCTATAGCTTAAAACGTAGGTATGGACAAGGCCTAGAGCCTTTCGCAAGGTATTTTAATGTAACTATAATATTTTTGACACGGAAAGCCAAATGGGCTAGAACTTTTGCTCTCACCTAGAGATCGAACCAATGAACCGATTTTCAATTTCTATAGCTTAAAATGTAAGTATTAACATCGACCATGGCCTTTTGAACACGAATTTGATGTGACTGCCGTATTCTTGTCGGCAGCAGCTCCCCCCCCCCCCCCCGTGCCCATCCCAGGGGCTTGACAACAAATTCTTACAGATCAAGCTGAAAACATGAAATTTGGTGCACAAGTCATTCTTAGCAGCATAAATGGAATCAGCCATGGAACCCCCATGAAATACCCCCAAAGGGGCCCCAACGCCCGCCTGTGCCCCCTCACTGAGCATTGACCCACACATTAAAAAAATCGAGCTAAAAGCTTGAAATGTGGTGCACAAGTCATTCTTAGCACTACACATTAGGCCTACCTTTTCTAAGCGATCTTTAGGTACATGGGAAGGCCAAATTAGGTCAATGTACGAATTAATTTTTCCCCTGAGTGGGAAAAGATTAAAAAAATCATAAATTAAACCCTGGAACCCTCTGGGTGTGAACAGCTGAAGTATCAATTCTCGCCCTAGATTAGAACTAGATATCTTACCTCTTCCACTGCTACGTGGAGCCTTGGCGGTAGTTGCGGCTACTAATAATCAGTCCTGTAATACTTTGCCTTCGGGCTGCTTCGAATGTAAAAGCATTATCAGAGGTGTTAGTAGCCGCGACTACCGCCAGAGCCTCGCATATGCCTGGAAGAGGTAAGATGCGACATCTAGGTTCCTCCACTCCCAAAATTCATTCAGCCTACTTAACCCTTTGTGACATTAAACGCAATCTGAACAAACTAAAAAATTAACAAGTGGCTGCAGCGACTACCTAGCCAAGACCGGTCTTCTGTACACTGCTACCATTCCTCCACTTTTTCCACGAAAATCTTAATGCGCTGACCGTTATCACACACTGCAACAGCGATCTCTATTACATAATCTAAAAGTAGCAACCAGCACAATTGCCGGTTGAATATGTTAGCTTTTAGGCATAATTTTAGTATTTGAGGCATAATTGTCAGCTTTTAGGCCTAATTCTTACCTGCCATTTTAATTTCGTAATAGCAGCTAACGGAGAATTGGGTTCGAGCGTAGGCCTATTCATTTATGCAACATGGTGTTGAGACTTTTTTTAGTGAAGCTAATGTGCGACGTTAACGAAATCATTTTTTTTTCCCGGTTGCGTTTCTTCATGTAGTGGTTAAATGCGACGATCAAATGATATTAATTCATTGTCGAGAAAGCCTATTAGGATGCTAAACACTAATTCAGTAGTTCTCGGGAGCGCACGCATGGGTTTTTTTCTTAACGCATGAAACGGTTTTTATGCCATTGTTAAAAAAAAAAATTCCGATCACGTATCACCACTTTCACCAAACATTTTCTGGAGCCGATGACCACATTAGCTCTCTGCTATATTCACTTGATCACTTCGAAACTAATCTAAGGGTCGTTCAGAGACATGTCACAACTAAAAGCTTAGATCTAAAGAGTGACGTTGATCAAATGTGCAACTGTTGCACGCTGACGCTGGCATTAAAGGGATATACTTCCCAGCGCCATTTTTCTCGATCCACCATATCAAGTACGGTCCCAAAGGTCAATTTACTTATCGTTAGTCTTTCCCTTGCTAAAAAACCGTTTTAAAATGTGGCGTCTAGGAGATTTTCTGTTGAATATTGTTAACTATATTTAAGAACGACCCGTAACTATATGATGCATTGCGCGCGTACAATAATAATGACATTTCATCTCTGTGTATACATCTACTAATTTTCTAATAATTACCATGAGATCTAAAATCTAATAGACTAATGGGGTAAAAATTAAAATTAATTATTCCAATAGATCGCCGAAGCAAAATTATAAGACACTAGCCTAGAAAATTATAAATTGTGATTTTAAAATACGAGAATCATTCCGGTTTGTGACAACACAATCGTTGACGTGATTCTGTCTCGTGTACTATTACCAAAGCCAACCGAGACAGCAGCTATGCGAGAAACGCAGGTACCACCCCAGCCAACCTTGGCGCTGTAATTGCTCGGATGACGATCTGCGCGTAGCTGTAATTTGGCACGCGGAATGTTATAAGGCAGGCAAGGTGTCCCTTTAAAACATAGATATTGTACTTCACAACAAAATATAAGCTGCTGATTTCTTTTTATTTGGTAAAAAAAAAAAAAAACAGCCATCACCCGCATCTGAAAAATTTTGAATAAAACGTAAAATAAAAATCAATTTTTTTTCAGTACCACTCCCGAGAACCACTTAATTAATTTTTAGCGGCCTTATCTATGAGGACGCTGCAATGTTGTAATTTGCCGTGTTTTTATAGTTTGCTTGACTACTACTGAAAAAGGCGACGGACGGACGGACGGACAAAGTTGTGGCTGTAGTCGTCCCAGCCGTTTCGGCTGTACAGATGACTAAAAAAGATGCATGTGGCGCCATCCAGTTTAATATCAAGGCTCTACTGCTCGCCCCTAGCTCGTGCATATAGGGTACTTTACCTCTGGATGCGACAGGCTGGATGCAGTAGGGGCTTGCCCGTGGACGAGTTGGATGCTGGAGTCGTAGCGATCCTGGTGGCAGGTACTGAGGTTAGCAAGTTATGATGTCAGCAAATTATGACGTCAGCGAGTTATTTCGCTTACTTGTTTCATAAATGCTTAGGTTAGGTTAGGTTAGGTTAGAATTGGATACTGTTTAGGTTGTATATGATAAGCGCGCGAAGCGTGCCCCCTCGGACGGTGTTTCATACTGGAAGCCTCGCGCGTCCACACGTTGTTTCATGCTGGAACCTGGCACGTCCAGCCGAACGCGTCCACAGGTAAAGTACCCTGACTCAGCTCGTGAGGGAAAACACCGATATTTATTCTCCGCCTCTTTCCAGTTCAGGTTGTCGGCCTTCCATTTTAGCAACTAATAACGGTTTTTGGCCTCGGACACGTACGGGGTTGTAAGGCTTCTGTGTGCGCTCCCACAGAAGCCTCAAAACCCTACCGAAGACAACAAACGTTTGGATTTTCGAATGTGAAATTGAAGGCTAAGTTGAGTTGCAATTCACATTATTACAGGGTGGCGTGCTAAAGATGCATGCAGACATATGGGGCAACGCCAGGCGACCGCGCCATTACCATGGTAACGAACAATAACGATCTGCGGCAAGGCAGCATTATTTAAACGGGCTGCTGGAAAAATCGTTAACCTAGTGAACGGCGCGTTACGTTCCGCGGTTTGTTGTTTGGCTGATTGTGGAAAGGCTGCTGGTGGCTGGTGCTTGGCTTGTTGTGGAGGTGAAATTGTAAAATATGCAACGAAGCCAGTATCCGTTTAGAATTTTATAAGGGCATGTTTTACGGTGCTTGCGCACGCTGTTCGTTACGCATGCATTTCAGGCACCCCCGTCCTGTTGAAACGGTTTCTAGAGCTAGCAAGCCCGTCCTCGGTCACTTCGGAACTGGTCTTACTACAGATGCGAAGTTTTTGTCACGATGATGCAGGGGCGTACGCATGGGGGGGGGGGGGCACAAGAGGGGCACTTGTTCCCACCCAGAGGAAAGTCTGGCGCCCCCACATGTGGAATCATGTGCAAATTTCTAATAAAAAATGTTTGTAATTACACACACTATACGTGATTATACACGGTATCTTCCACCATTTATGTCAAGACAGGTAGCGACGCCCTCCCCCCCCAATCCCACCCTGGCTGCCATATTCCGAAATTCAGAAAACATGTAAATAAGTTTTCAAATAGTCATGCAGGTCCAAAATGTACAATCTCAAAATTCGGGGGAAAAAATGATGAAGATGTTGAAAAGTAGCTCCATGGGCCCAAAAATGCTCTAAAATTTGTTCAATTTCAAAGCTCCCACAGATCCCGCTGGGGAAGCTTACACCACTCTCCTAGACCCCCTATAGGTGGTTATTCAAAGTATATCTTTAGTAGTACGTGGCGCCTCTTCCTGCACTGCCTTCCTCCCCCCCGCCCCCACAAAAAAAATTCTGCGAACGGCACTGATCATACTTCGGCACAGTCTTGGTTACCTGTTCTTGTTGTTATTAACACTGGTGATAGCCAGTGTTATGAAGAGCCAGCCAAGGGTTCGTGATTTAGAATCTCAACTTTGAGAGCTCGCAGCTCAAGTCTGCAAATTTTTAAACCAAATTTGAACTCTAGCCTCGACTATAGTCAAGTCCTGTCTATAATACGAAAATTTTGAATTCGGTCTACCCAAATCCGAGATCTAGAGAGGGGCCAATTAGAGTAAAAAAAAGCCATCACATGCCATCTGAAACAACATAATGCTTTTTTAATCAGCAAAATAGTAAGTTCTCCTGAACTGTAACAAATTCTCCAGGCGCCCATAAAGCAATACAAAGCTAATGTTGATGGAGGTAACACTCCTATTCGATTCCCGAATACTGTTCGGTTAAAAATAATAAGTTTGTTGCAAACGCAACCGGAATGGCAAGGACCTGGTGGTCACTAACTGCCATCCGAAGTTAATACAAAAATTAAAAATTGTAAAGTTTAAAAGTTTAAAACGAAGACGATTGCCCGGCTGTAAAGGAATGGTTGATGGAGTGGGGTTGGGGTCCACGAATGCCTTACCACCAAGGTTAGACTTACCAGGGACACAGTGGTCCCCGATGGCATCGCCAAACGTGAGGGTCGAGTGAGGGGAAAAGCCGTACCATTAATTAAATACTGAAATCGCTATTTACTTTCTGTCTTTCTCAGAAATAAAAATGACAAAGCCCGTGAACTAAAGGTTTGGACTTTGTTGTACAAGGCCGCATTTCTTTATTTCTGCTCGAAATATTACATGGAAGTGCATGAAGTCTGTAGCAGGGGAGGCGCTGGGTGAGTGAGCACTGCGAACGAAAATCGGTGTTTGTTAGCCAGTGTGCACAAAAATACATAGACGGGATACACGCCTTCTGCAACAAACACATGAGAGAGCAAGCCGTTGCAAACGGTGCATCAAACACCACCCGTTTACATCACGGGCTTCAGCTAGTTCATTATAAAAACGTAAACTTAAAAGTGCAATTTGGTGAAAGTATGTGCACACAAGGCATTTATTACAATTGAAAAAATGTTGACAATTAGATTATTTAACGTTTCAAAGACACTAAATTATTTGCTGAAAATAAGTTGACCCCTCTAAAGAGTAGCTCCTTTAACTCAATTCTTGTCACCAATTTGAAGTCCAATTTTTTTTCACTCCTTCGCCCCCCCCCCGTGGGGGGGGTCGGCAAAATGTCTCGGTGCACCACTGTTTAGGTAAGGGAAATTGCCTTGGCTCGTATTTCACAGGGTAGGGAACGAGTTTTATGAAACGACCGACCATCGTGTAGTGCTGCAAAAAAAGTGTCAGTACTTCTGAAATTACGGCAGGAAAAAAGGAAAATATTCGAGCTGAAATCTGTTACAACTGTGGAGGTTATCGTGGAATAGACGGGGAGTTTCCCTACGGTCTTTTACATGCCACACTTGACATGAGCACGAGCGTATTTTTTCCGAATGCAATTGTGTAGGACTGCTTGAAACAAGGACTACCGGTTCACGAGACAGTTGTGCTAACCACCAGGCCATTCTGTCCTGTATGGAAGGGTTGTCGTCAGTCAGCGCCCCTCAAAACCAGTCTTCGCTACTTAGCTTCCCTCTCGACCCACCGGCCACCCAGACCATGGATATTTTCGAACATTTTTCGAAAAACCACCGTTTTTCGAATGCTCCATCATCGTCTTTTTTAGACGAGCTTTCCTGAAGTGCTCTGATTGGTTTGTGGGTTTGTGGAGCTCACTTTGTCGCAGAGACCTCTAAATTGCTATAGAGCAGCGTCATGTGACGTCATATTGGCTACGACACACCATTTGGAGGTAATAACTACAAGGTGCACTAGATTAAAATGTAACGGAAAACAACGGCACTTCTAGTCAAGACAGTGCTTTGAGAGCGGCTTTCTTAGGCTTAAAAGAACGTTGTTTTCTCCAACAACAAAAATCACGCGTTATAGGCTTAAGAAATCCATTCTAATAGCATTGGCTTCAGTAAGACGACCTTCGTTTCGCCCTCCAGTGCTCCTTGCGGCTAACCCAGTTACTGGCTCCACCATAGAGTTATACTACGTGTGTCACTGCCCTATAGAGCAGCGTCAAGTGACGTCATATTGCTACAAGAGCGATACCTGCAAGGGACACTAGATTGAAATGGTGGGTTTAACAACGGCACTTCTAGTTAAGCCAGTGCTTTGAGAGTGGATTTCGTAGGCTTAAAAAACCGTTGTTTTCTCCCAATCCCTTATGCTACGAGGTTGTAATCGGAAAGATTCTACTTGCTTAAAAATGTCAGCAACTGCCAACAAATCGACAAAAATCGCGCGTTTTAGGCCTAAGAAATCCAGTCTAATAGCATTGGCTTCAGTAAGACGCTCTTCTTTCCCCCCACCAGTGCACCTTGCAGCTAACCCAGTAACTGGCTCCACCATAGAGTTATATACAATAATACTACGTCGTGTCACTGCCCTATTGGTGTCGTTTACAAAGTGGCAGTCCGTAGTTTTTAGGGAAAAGAGCCTGTAGCGAACTGCAGGAAAGTTGTCTGTGACGTCACTTCCCTAGCGTGGCCGCCTCCAGTTTTTGCCTTTGGCCTGGACCGGAAGTAACTTCGTAACCCGGAAATAAGCGTATTGGCCCTTGGTGTCATACCAAGTATATTTCGTTCGACGGTCTTAGGTCACAACCAGACTTCGCAGGCAGTGCTGAACTGAAACAGTGGACCAGTGAGATTAACCAGTCAAGGGCTATAGCGTCACGAGTGTACGCACGTACCGATTTTTCTCGAATCTTACCCCTTCCCCCCCCCCCCCCCCAAGTAGTCACAAGGCTCATGTTTCAGTCCCTTGCTATAACTCGATTTTCAGATTCCCGGGATGCCTAGGATTACAGCTTGGATATCCCATGCGAAAATAAAAGTTTACGCAATTTGTCGCTGGACTGACGTTCGACGATTCGTCACTCACTACCTAGCTAAATCACGTGACGCCAAGGCCAACCAGGATAGAAGGCCAGGGTTCGGGAAGTAATAACTGTAGCATCTGTCTCAGTTGATCTGGGCGATGAATCCATGTTCTGCATTTAGCGCCAATAGGGACAAGGCTTACAAGAGGCAGCAGTGCAGGAGAAGGGGGAAGGGGGGGGGGGATGGATAGAGCCTCCCTTCCCTGAAAGAACATTCAGTTTCGCCATAATGCTGCAATGTTAAGTAAATTCCTCGAGCATATGTGAAAAAGGTATATTCCAGAAATCAGATACGACAGTGATTTACCGTAAATGCTTTATCCCTGGATCCCTATGCGAAGCTAATAGTGCGCCCAGACACCCTAGCTGGCTTTATTTGGCCTCTACAGTGACACAGAGAAGGGGTTAGACAAGGAGGCCAATGTGCCCCCCCCTCCCCCAAAACGAATTAAGTCCCACTTTTTTACAAACGCTCAAACACCGAAAAGTAGTAGGCCTACTGTGCACATAAACTGGGGCCGTTGTCACTTCCACTGTTGACATAATGGAACGAGCTATGCTTTCTTTGCTGTTTGTTTGGGTTCTTACTCTGCCCTGTTCCCATATGTGCCCCTGCTACTTTATCAATGACGTGTCCGCTGTACGCGAAGCTCCAATAAATTTGGAATTTGGCTAACAATCAACCATACAATTGATTAAAGTTGCATAAACATTTATTTTCACACTATAGCAGTCGTACCCGGCTTTGCCCTAGGTTTTGTTCTCGGCCCTCTCCTTTCCTATCCTCCTACCCGTCCCTCCGCTTCCCTTGCCCCCTTTTGCTACACTTAGTTAAATTTGAATGGGTAGTTGAATTAAATACTTCCTCTTCCCTCGTCCTGCTCATCCTCTTTTGCAAGATTTTGCAAAAACTGATAACAGACGCACTGCCTTCCCCCCCCCCCCATCCAATCTGTTTAGTTATTACACATTCGAATGCCAAGGGCAGGGCTAACAGACGTACTTTCCAATACAGGGGCACTCACTGTCCACTGCGCTTCCCGTCCCAGTCTATCACTTTGGCTTGAGCGATCCTTACCGTGTGAGGAAAAAAACACTGTCCTTCGTGTATGACGTCCTGTAAGACTTACTGCTGAGATGACTGCGCAGAGTAAATTCTTAGCCGAGGCATCAGTCTAAATTTTGGGCGATTGTATCCTACTGTCGTGTTACGGTCAAGCTAATATGAGACCACTTGGAGCCGCTGGAAGTGCAAGAGAGGTCATTGTATCCATGTGTCTCCTGTGTCTCACTAGTATAGGCTTAGCAACATTGTCATTACTATACTGCAGCGTGTCCCACTAAAAAAAAAACCGATTTAAAGAAATCAAATCTCTAAAAACATTATCACTACAACATTTCTACAATAACAAGGTTGTAGCCAAGCATTTAAAGTTTTTTTTTTTACATTCTTTCTTTTTACTGTTACAGACAGTTTGTTCCATGTGTCCACCCTGCAATTGCATGATGCTTCGAAGACGGAAGTGTGAAATTTTGCACAACCCTTTTACAAACACTGATTTCCACTTCATTCGGGACTGTGCGAATGCGCTCCTGTAAAGTATCCAACGACGCCACTCATTCGGTACCTTCCTAAACGACCAAACAGAGCGTACCAAACGCACCACTGTTGGTGACAGTTTGGCACATTTCCCTCCTAATATCCGTGTCGATGCGGCTTGATTGACGTCAACATCGTCAGCGATGAATCCAATTCATCAAAACTGTTCCCTCGCTCATGCTCAAACATCCACGCCAGCAAACCACCTCCCTGAGTTGGTTCGCAATTTGGCATTGCTGTCGCCTGGTTACATCTATTAGCCAATCCTGGTCAAATCCATTAGCCAGGTCTGGTCTTAGTGAAGATATGACGTATCGAATACTCTGCTGAGCTTGTTGAGCTGTATTGTAATTTAGGAAGGTACTGAACGGCTGATGCAACATCATTGCGCACGCGCGACGTCAAGTTTGGGGCCAAACTGTCTCTAACAGTGGTGCGTTCTGTTCGCTCTGTTCAGTGCTTTAGGAAGGTACTGATTGTTGGAAAACATTATCCTTCAACAACCAGTGACGTCATTGGATACTTTTCAGGAGCGCATTCGGCGCACAGTCCTGAATGAAGTGAACATCAGTGTGTGTAAAAGGGCTGCGCAAAATTTCTCCCCTCCTCTTTGAAGCGTTATACAATTGCAGGACGGACACACGGAACATATTTGTCAGAATGTAAAAATAAGGAATGTAGTGATGATGGTTTTTGAGATGTGATTTTTTTAAATCGTTTTTTTTTAAAGTGAGACACCCTGTGCTAGCTGTTCTCTATTCTGTTTTCTTTGAGTTATATAATCGCTGATGTTGTCTTTTTGTTTGTGTTGCTTCCTAGGTGTACTTTTGAAAGGTGAGGGGCTGTATGGGCCTTTACCCTCAATAAACTCCAATTACAATTACCCCTTTAGCAATTAGACACAGCCTCGGTTTAAAAATTGACACGGTCACGGCTCTGTCGATGTTGTTGGCTGTTGTGTCTTTGCTCTTGGCTCGTTCCTTTTCCCATTTTGTCGCCCTGATATTTCCTCAACCCCCTATTCCGGATTTTCCTCTTTTGCTAAGACCTTGTCTAGGCAACCGGGCTACTACATGCAAAGTGTGCATGGTTTTGCATGATCCACGGTCCAATTTACATTGGAGCGTGATCATAGCGGAGCGCCGTTCCAATTACACAGTAACTGCAACGTTTCAAAGTTATCCCTGCTTCGCTTTCAAGCAATAAAAATAAAGATTAAAAAAATACGGTTAAGAAGCCGTGGTCAAGTTAAATATTTTAAAAGTCCATAAAAACGTAAAAGGCAAAGCACAAGAGTAAAACTAAAAATAAAATGACTTAAGGCAGCTTTTTTGTTGTTGTGCTTTGGCTTTTACGTTTTCATGGATTATTAAATGTTTAATTGGCTATGGCTTGTTAGCCGTGTTTTTAATTTTTAATTTTATTGCTTGATAAAAAGCGGGGATCGAGTCGAAACGTTACAAATTTGTATTATTTATGTCCACTGTAGTGGCTTTGTATTTTTCATTGTTGCCGCTATGTGCAACCCTCTCGAATGTCATTCCAGTTGCAGTCGCCACTTGGCCAGTAGACCTTTAAAAAGTACTCGCCATTTCAGAATTTATTCTCTCCACATACCAAAAACATCTTCACAATGCATGGTTACTCTGATTTATGCATTTGTAGAATTGTAAAATTTTCATTTACCCCAGTACTGTTGCAGAAAAGGCTGTTGTATAGCACTTGACCTGAACATAACTCTGCAAACTATTCGTCTCTAGCTTATATGGTTCCAGAGATATCGCTATTTGCGCGCAATTTCCTATTGCTAAGTCGCCGTTTTGGCGAGTAGGCCTAAATTCCAAGTCGCCAACGGTTGATTTTAATTCGCCAAATGGCGAGTAGCGATCGACATATTGGAGAGGGTTGGCTATGTGTTTATACTGTTTCATTTTTACAAACCGGTCATAATGCCAAATAAAATTCCTCGAGGATATGTGAAAAAAAGTAGGCTCCAGAAGCCGGATCCGGCAGCGATGTACCAGGTGGGACCCGTCTGGGGGATCTAACAGCGATCTCCCAAAGCATACAGCTGCCTTTATTTGGCCCCCCTCCGAATATTTTTGGTGAATGCGTCGTTGGGCCTCTCCGAGCATTTTTCCACTGCGAGAAGTGAGCGTAACCTAATTACTAAGATACTTGCTAAATATCTTCTTCTTACATTATAAACCAAAGTCTCATACCAGAAATGAAGCAACCGCAACGACCCCAGGAAGGGGAGCAACGAAAACGTGCGAGTGTGTCAATTCTTTGGCTTGAAGTTGAAACTGGGACGTTGTTGTCCTGAAAAGAAGTAAAAATTGCCACATTGTTGCATCGACTAACAATTCGGTCTAACAATTATCCTTATAACCAAACACCGTGGTAATCTCAAGGGCAAGTATTACAGGCGTCATGCACACTTCTTTTTCACACGGTACGCATCGCATCGGAAAGACTGGGAGGGGGGGGGGGGGGTGAGCTGTTACCATTAAGCATAAGATTACGCATTAACTGAACCTAAAAGAGAATTTCTGGGGGGTGTTTGCTATTAATTCAAATAACCATCCACATTCAACTACGTATAGCAAAGAGGAGAAAGGGAAGGAAACCAAGAGGAGAGGGAAAGGACGGGATAAAAGGAGGACGGAAGAGGGGAGGGAGAGGATTGGCGGAAAGGGGGAGTGTTACACAAACAGAAATCGACTATTGCAGTGAACGATCAGGCAGCACCGAGCAAATACTGGGAAACAACCACGGGTCAAACAAATCCCCGGGCGAAGCCGGATACGATGCTAGTCTACATTAATATAAAAGAGTTGTAGCATAGCCGGTGTTGTACAACGTACACCACGGTTACACGAGCCACCTGCAATCAGCCTGCACCCTGGTGCCGAATAATGCTGAATGGCTGAATAATTCTAAATGGCTGAATAATTCTAAATGGCTGGTGCTATGCTTACAACAATCTCTTCTAATAATGATGCTATTCGATGATTAAGAACAAAATGATTTACGGCAATAAACTGAAAAACGTAACTTCGGTGTTTAGTGAAACATGTTTAAATATTGAAAACTGCTATTTACTTTCTGCCACTCCCAGAAAAAAAACTGACAAAGCCGGCGGGCTAAAGGTTTGGCTTTGATATGCAAAGGCGTATTTCTTTATTTCTGCTGGAAATATTTATGTGTAAGTGGATAGAGTTCAGAGCAGGGGAGGCGCTGATTGCTCACTCAATCAGCGTTTGTTAGCCAGTGTGCGCAAAAATATATAGATACACGCCTTCTGCAACAAACACACGACAGAGCAAACATCCCAATGTTGCAAACGGTGCATCAAACACCTTAGAATTTAAAAAATATAACTTTCCACTGCACTACAAATTTCCGTGCGATTCGCCAGCATTGGCCGGTAAGCGAGAAGCAACAGTTCTGGAACAACCGGGCTTCAGAGTTGTCGAGCTCTGCAGGGATGACCTGCTAGCGTTCGTTTTCCCTTAGTATCTTCTTCCTTTCAGCTGCTCAGCTGAGCCAGGGGTTCCCGTAACCATGGCAACCGACGCCGCGCCGTGAGGTTGGGAAGGTTTGCGGGTTTGTGCCGTCTCGGCAATGCGGCGTTGGGTCGATATGGGAAGGCAGGTGAGGAGAGGGGGGGGGGGGGTGTGCGGGGGCGGGGAGGAAGAGACGAGCATTATGCAAAATGAAGCGCTGGCTGGGAGACGCGCGCTCGTCGCTGGACAGGCAGCCTGTAGTGGACAACAGATGGACTTCAGGCTACACGTGAGAAAGAGGACTGCGTTGACTTTTAACATTTTGCATGTTTTTTTTTTATTCGCTTTGCTGCTGTTTTTCCCCATGGATGCTCCTTTCTTTTTTTTGGAAAATTGAAAATACAAAATTTACAAAAGGCATGCGCAACATGTGACTCGGGTAAGACTTGTGGCGTCCTGACGTCACGGAAGTATGACTACCGCACCCGCATGAAGAGAATTGAAACTTTGTTAATCCACATGTGGGGCGCCGTTTGGGACGTTAATAATAAAAAAAAAGAAGTTAATACAGAATTTCACGGAGTTTAGTACAATTCGTGTACAATGTTGTATCGTGTCAGTAGAAGGAACAGCACCTTTGGGAAAGTACACCATTGTTTTGGTTTCGGGGCAATGACGTCACCAACGTTGTTTTTTTGGTGGGTATTCTGATGACGACATTCAACCTGGCGTTCAACCAAGTACACCGAAATATTAAAAATATCAGGGATGCTGCCAGTGTTAAAAAAAAGTGAAAATTTGCCATGGGTTAAACAAAAAATGTGAAAAATGTGAGTGTTAGTGTGAAAAAATAAAGGCGCTCCATAGCAACACGTCAAAGAGCAGTTCAGCCATTTACATCTGTAGATCGCAATAATATGGATTTTTAAGGTCCACTTATAAAAAATGCTTAAAAATTTGTGCTTTAAAAAGTGCTTTATCCCACTTGTATGTAATTGGGTGGATAGGCCCAGGGACATTTGATTATATACAGGTTTGGTAGGGTTGATCCACTAAGTACTATGCAAATGCACGAGGAAAAGTGCGAGATTTTGGCGAGACGTGTAACGGCTTACATCCACGACAATGCGCAACTCACAGATCCAACACTCCGTAGTGTACCTTGCTGATAACATGGCTGCTGCGCGCCGCTAACTATCGTGCACACACGGGAGTTGGACATGCGTTAACAGCCGGGTGACAAACGAGTCCTATGGTTAAACCATTTGGAACCGGATCGCGTCTGCTTGCCGTCACGTGGCGTAATGCCTTAAGCTGTTGTGCTTGGCGAGTATAAATACAGCTGGCTGAACGATGGGTCGCCAGTTGGTGTTGGGGGTTTAGACTGAAAGGTCAGAACCTCTGAAAAGGGTCAGTTAGAAGGAGAAATTCTGGCTGATGCCTAATATGTGAGACTCGGTGCATAGTCCCCTAGCTCTGCAGTAAGGAATGAATTTGAATTAGAGTTCGTGAACTCGATACCTCTCGCCCATTCCCTGAGTGTTTACAGACGCATCTGCAAGGCAGAAGCCATTTTTTAAACTCACTTCTGACATTACTGATATGTTAGCGCCAATCTTATTGATTCTTGCATCTCATTGATTTTGCTGGACTTATGGGATGAATCGACTCAAAGGTGGACTAACAAACGAATGAGCTCATTATCAAACGTAAGGTGAACAGCTACTAACGTTTGAATTGTTTTAGAGTGCGTTAAGCCACCTAAATCCAATCCACAATGCCAATGAACATACGCACATCGTTGGTTGTATCATGTCAGTGGAAGGACAGCACTCCGGAAAATGTACACCATTGTTTTGGTTTCGAAGCAATGACGTCACCAACGGTGTTTTTTTGGTGGGTATTCTGATGACGACATTTAACCTGGCGTTCAACCAAATACACCGAAATATTACAAACTAGAGTAGTGGGGGGCG
>JAHWFP010090814.1:6243-23234 GCA_023313725.1 Lithobius niger
AATAAAATATAAGAAAATAACGTTGTTTTCATTGGACGAGTAGCAGTTGTTGCTCTGCCAATGTCCGGGGGCTTTATTTGCGAGTGCATACCACACGAAACGACACAAGATGAGTCCAATAAAAGTAACATTGTTTTGTCAAAATAACGCTGTTTTGATTTGGACAAGTAGCAGTTATTGCTCGGCCAGTGTCAGGGTGGCTTTACTTACGTGGGCATACAACACGAAACGATGAGGCTAGCAAAAGTAACATTGTTTTGTCCATATATGAAGATGTTATATTAAACATATATGAAGATGTTATATTAAACGTATATGAAGATGTTTCGCAGTTGCTAAAAGTTCCAGCAACTGCCAACAGATCGCGCATTTTTAGGTCTAAGAAATTCGCTCTCAACAGTTTTCAATGGCGAATAAAGATGTCCTTTGTTTTTTTTTACCTCGAAGTGTGTTTTCGTTGCAGCTAGTTAAAGGACTGGCTTTGATAATGCGAGCTCCCCAGAAAATACGGTTTTATTTTCATCTGCTCTATTGTCCTATTGCTACACTCAATCAAACCAAAAGCTAAGAGCATGAAAACACTTGGCAGAAATGCAGAAACCAACATTACGCAACCATAAATCCTCTTTATTCACCCGAGTACGCATCCTGTTCTTTCCAACGAAGTTTTCTGAGTGCAAAAAGTTTATCCTCCTTTTCTCTTTCACGCTTCTCTATTTTATTTGCTTTTGTTGTGTTTTTCAATACGAGCCTGCGGCACAGCGGCCTCCTTCGACACCAGCAGAGTGCGCACGAGCACATCGGCTGACGTCATAGACGGACACACGAAGCATGAAGCCAAGGACAAAAGGGATATGCAACACAACGAAAAAAAAAGGCGGCGGGGGGGTTGGAGGGAAGACAGGTCAAGTGGCACAGAGGTGAAAATCCCAACCTAAATAAAGAAGACTTTGCTTTTAAGGCAGATCCAGCACAACAAAGCTTAAGACTTCGTAGGACTTTCGTAATCTTACAGGCGTATTCCATGCAGAAATCCACTCAAGTGTGAGTGGGGCTAAATGTGAGTGTAAGAATCAAAACGCATCTATAGAA
Organism: Lithobius niger; assembly: GCA_023313725.1. NCBI lineage: Eukaryota > Metazoa > Arthropoda > Chilopoda > Lithobiomorpha > Lithobiidae > Lithobius > Lithobius niger. Next base: position 7,336 of record JAHWFP010090814.1, read on the forward strand.
ATGTATTCCGTCAGATGCCAGGACACTCACATTCGCTTCTGTGGCTGTACTAAAATTGTTGACCCTTAACTTAGATGTTTGCACTCACATTTGCCCTCTCACACTCACACTTGAGTGGATTTCTGGAAAACGGCTGTAAAAGTAGAAAAAGTCATGAATGTAAACTTTGATGATGTGGCATAATTGTTAACATTGTTATGGGCTGCACGAGGTTGTCTTAGTTCTTACTTTAACTAGTTAATAATAGTGCATTGGGAAAAAAGTCCCATTACGAAAGAGCTTGTACGAGTACTACTGCGATATTTTCCCGTCTTGCAACAAATCCTCTGTGCGCTCTAGCAAGTATAAGACTGTTGTGATTTTGTTTTGCAGTAAGTAATTTACAGATTTTTTTTATTTGACCTTCGAACCTTTAACTCTAGTGTCACGATTTCACGCGGCAAAAAAGCTTGGCGGGAATCCTTAACAAGTTTGTTTTGGGGAGATTTAGAGTATTTGGCTTAGTGACATTAAATCGACTGATTTTACAAATCCTTGAGCACATGTATGCACACAGTAGTTTAGAACAGAAAAAGAACAGAAATTAATTTACATTTAAAAAAACATGAGGACAAATTTTCGAGGCTCTTACGAACTGTTTTAGGGAACAAACGCAATGTAATGTAGTATATTTATAATGTGAAAGTATAAAAAAATGTATATGCTATGTAATTAGGAAAACTAAAATATAAAAATAAAAGACGAACAGTTTAGTACTTTTCCAGCGGACACGAGCAAGAAGTTACCTTACGCAAAGAGATGTTGCCTATAAAAAAAATGTTTTGAAAAACACTATAAGACACATTCTTAGGATGCTTCTGCTTGATATTTTGTGGGAGGCAATTCCAATTTTTTTCAGCTTAGTATGCCAGATAACGTTATCCATTGTCTGGCTCTACACTTAGGACCTATCATTGTTTGTCTTAAGGAGCAAGAAAGGGGGGGGGGGAGAAAAATCACACAAAAAAACATTGATCTAACGGGAGGAAAAGTCATTTTTGGACTTCAAAAGTGACACTTTCAGGAGTGAACATTTCTAAAAACGCAGAAGCATCAAGTAAGTTTTTACAAGATTTTGACTTTATTATTTCCAGTGTGTCAGCCGGGTCTTCAAAACCACTTTCTACACCAATTTTTACACTATGGGGTATTTTTCATATTGCACGTGTTGATATTGTAATGCTGACTCGAACTGCCTTAGTTGTGCCAATAAGCGTCGCTTACCTCAAAAGTAATACACCTACGTAATAAATCGCGAATTTCAGTCCAAAGGTGGTTGAAAGACCACTTTATTTTTTTTAATGTTTTCAAAAACATGCTTTAAGACATGGCTCGTTTAGCACACAGTCAACTTGTCGATACGAAATCCTATTTAATTATTAGTCCACATGAAATCATACACTAACCTGAAAGGCACAAGAAAAGCTTACTTTTTGCGGTTGAGGTGGATCAGAATATTTTGGACCTGGAACGGGAAGGAGATTGGTATTTTTTTTTTTTGGTCCTGGGAGGGGGGGGGGTGGGGAGTCATCGAAAATTTGGAGGTCTCACTATTACGGGTTTTTTGGTCGTGATTGCCACGAAAGGTGCTAAGATGGAGCATTACGGAGTAGCCTGATAACGTTGACCCGGTCTGGCAGCGCTACTGGTAACAGGTCTAAACCCCCACCCCCCTCTCCCCCACAACACACACCCACATCCAGACCCGAGCAATTTATTTTGGTTAGCCTCCTGGATGAAAAACGGACATCCGATGCCACTCTTTTCCACACGCCCCACACCCCAACACTTCCAATTTTTCTCTGGTTTCAGCCATCTTGCCTGCAGGTGAGGTGCAGAATAGAGTCTAGGAAGGCCACTTGTGCTAAACACTAGAGGGACCGTCAGGCGTTCCGCATCTCCCCAGACCGCTCTCCTCTTCCGTTGCCATGACGACCGACTCACGCGCGCCACATATCTCGTTTCCCTGCCGCCTCGTGCACCGGAAACGGCGCCTTCTCGGCCAAACGACAAACGTCCATCTCGGTGACCGTCGTTTTCCTTTAGAACCCCTCTGGCCATTCTTTTCTTCGGCTTTTTCCTTCCAGATTTTTTATTATTCTTTTTTGGTTCCTTTTTCAAAGCTTCTTATTTTGAATCGCGTTCGACTGGGTTTCCTTCGCTTCCCAGTTTCCGGTCAGCCAAGCAACAGACAAGTTGACCTGCAGCGTCCGTTGCTCGGCCAAGCCCGGGTTTCCGGTCTAAGTCAGCGGCGTAGCTACAGTGATCTTGCAAAGGCAGTACAACTATACGTAGGTCACTAGGGGACCTTCCGATGGGTCTTACGCTACGATACAGCTCCGGCAATTTTGAACTGTAGGAATTTTCCCCATTCAGTAGTTGAGGTAAAGCGTAATTTTAATATTTTTTCCCCATTTAAATGTTAGATTTGTTTTTTAAAGGCGCGCTGCAAAGCAGGGCAGTGGAGCTTACCATCCTGTCTGTCATCTCCTGTAGCCACAAAAACTTTTGAACCTATTATCCGATTCATTTGAAACTTTTCACATCGATTGTCTGTGCTATTTTCGGTTTAAGCACGTATACGCTCAAGTTTTTCACTCTGCGTTAAAGACTGAAATTTAATTAAAAAAAAAAGCTTGGCAATGAAATGACGTTATGGACATTTAGTTATGTGAATCTTGCCAAACTAAATACCGACAATTAGCGCTCATTAGTGCTCGAAAATAAGAATTAGTGCTCTTTCAATAAAAGAATTGTAACTTTTTCAAAGACTGCCAAATTGATGCTGATAGCACCACACTCCATGATTGGCTCGAAAAATAACTCACTTTTTGTTGCTCAATTAGTGCTCATTAGTGCTCGAAAAATTAGAATTAGTGCTATACAAGTCCGTAAATTATCTGTCTTTTGATGGTTTGGTGCTTGTAGCACCACCCGCACCTAACGGCTCCAAACATCCCATTTTTTAGTGCTCAATCATTTATTACTCAGTAGTACTGGAAAATGAAAATTAGTGCCCTTTCAGTAAAAGAATTATAACACTTTCAGACCTTTGAAAGTGTGATAATTTATTTTAATGAAAGAGCACTAATTCTAATTTTCGACCAGTGATGAGCACTAATCAAGCACTAATTATCGGTGTTTAGTTGGGTATGACACACGACTTGGCGGTGCTAAATTGATGGAGCTGCATGCCTGGACTAATCGCAGCACTGGACTATTTTTAACACCTATTTACTAGGAGTGGCACAATAATAGATAATTCGATAATATCGCAATAAAAATTTTCATCGATTATCGTATCACACTTTTTCTGACTTATCGAATTATTGTGCTAACCCCGATGCTTAAATTGTCATATCTCGGAAAAAGGTAATAACTACAAAAAAGTGGTTTGCGGCGTTGCATGCGGAATGTTTGAAATACTGTTGCTAGCCACTTTATTGGAGAGTCAGTTTAATGCAAACAATATTTAAGCATTAAGTAGCAGCACAACTTTTAAATTGTTTCTACATGGTAAGGAAGCAATGGACAATGGCAAGTGCATTTTCATGTCTACTGACCAATTGGCGAGTGCCACACAATTCACATTCTTGAAGGCTTCACTGTTGGCTTCAGCCAAGGTTATATTTTAATTAGCAAGATTAAAATGGTTGTTCCAGCATCATAACTTGCTTTATACCACGGCTGTGACGCCACGCTACCTCAACGCCACGCTAAATTTCCGTAGGTTAAATCCCGTTAACCAACATCGGAAGTGTGCGTTATCACAAAAAGTGTGGGTTATCAAGTTACCCCACACTTTTGCCGATAACCCACACTTTTGACACTTCCGGATCACGCGACCGGGAACGCACACACCAACAACCAAACACAACGTGCAAAAAAAAAAACGTAACGCAATAAAAACGTACAAAACTAATTACTTAAAAGGAAAAAAATCCTAGACATTTGCATAGTCTCGCTGGACAAATCCTCGCAGCCGTCGCTTAAAAATCGATATCCGTGAGTTTGTCACCAATAACTATTACTTGTCGAGATATTATCGATTTTCGCGATAATTAAAAAATTTTGATGAGGATACAATTTTTTTTATCGTGCCATCCTTACTATTTACTAGGTTAAAACTTGTACAACATATTTTTAACGTGGGATTTCCCCCAATATAGATAAGACCAATCGTTCCACAATTTGTCGAGACCCAAAACGATAGAAGGAACATGGCGGTGATATTATCATGGACACTCCGCCGAACTAAACGTAATCCCCTTTATATCCCTCCTGATAATTCTAGTCATTCCTTTATGTCTTGTGAGTTTCTTTGACCTCCCGGGAGGACTTATTTTCAAGATTTACAAACACTTTCGTGAAGAGGGCGGTATAATGGCGGTAATCGGCACTACACAAACAAAGTTGGATTAATTAAATCCTTGAGTAAACACGCTGAAACAAAATGGGTTTAGTAAAAGCTGAAAATGGCTAACATCGAGTGGAGGCGAAAGCACCTAAAATAAGCCACGGGCAAAAGATGAAAATTTAATGGCTTTCTAATTGGTTACTCTATGTCTTACTGCGAATCACGTAGTAAAGGATAATTATTATAAACTCTGCATGTCTAAGATACCCTGGAGGAGGCAATTGCAGTCAAAAAGTTAAACATTAAGCCCTCGACGCAATAAACTTAGAAAATTACGAATAGTTGTCGCAGGGAACACGGATTATATGCAGCTATAGGGTCGGCCCACTCAACCCTACGCAGCACCGCGGGAAACAGTGCGAGATTTTGGCGAGATACAACGGCCAGGCAGCGGTCATTTTTTCTAACTTGAACGCGTCTTTCGTTATATATGACGTCACTGACTCGATTCCTGCCATTTTTACTGATTTTTAATTATTTTTTTTCAAATCAACGCCTGTTAATTTTGTGGACCAATTGGATGAATCGACGCGAAGCTGGACTAAGAAACGTACGAATACTGATTGTGAAGCATAAGTCTGACCGCTCCAGATATTCAAATTGTTTTTAAGTGTATTAAGCTACTAAACCCATGTATGCTATATCGTTTCAACTGACTGAGAGTACAGTTACATACGGGAATCGTAAAAGCAAGGCATTGTTTTAGTTTCAAACTAATGACATCACAAACTGTCTTATCTTTGGTAAATCGTAAAAATTTATCCTTTTAATAATGTGTTTTCTAACTTTCAGTAAAGATTGTGAGATCAGATATTTTATAATTATTCTTTAATTTTGTTAAAAACTACTGCTAGTTGAAACAAACCTTTGTTAGCTTCGAAAAAGGAAGCGTCGTCTGCTTGGCCATAATGGCTTCGTTTTGGTTTGGGAGAAATGAGATCACAAACTGTGGCATGTTGAGGAAGCTCACCAGTCTTCGACGGGAACTAGATCTACTACAGCTCTTTCACACTGCGTTGAGTGGACCGACCCAGTAGTTAGAAGGTCCCTGAGTTGTTATTCAAGTTTCTGTAGCTGAACAAGATGAACGTTTACAAATTGAAATGACTGCATTCTATGAACAATTTCTAGGATGGCGTTATTTTTAAATACGTTTCTTGGAGCCTTACAGCATCTGTAACAAACTTCTAGTGTAGATGAACCAGCTCGATTTTGAACTGTACTTGAAGTCTTAGAAGGAGACAGAAATAGAGTAGGGGGAGGGGGGCTGGGGATTCGAAAGGGGAAATCTCCGATCACTGCAGGGGACCCAGATAATGTTGAGAATAAGCCAGAAAATTCCCCCTAGCCGCTGAAGAAGGTTGGTAGTCTCTCACACTACAACCAGGCCACCTCTCAGCCATGATGACCAGCATCGAACCTTTGCATTTAGAGCTATTTGGACCTGTACGTTAAAAAATGATCCTGTGGGGATTAGATCGCCAACGTTTGGAACTGAGAGTTCCGACACTCAAAAGGAGCAACTGATGACTGACTGATGTTTTGACCCATGGACGATTGAATGCGGGTTGGGTCGACCCTTTAATGGCAGGCAGCAGAGCGATTTCTGTAGACGCATTTTCGCCGGCGAGACGCCCGAGAGGTGACGCTAACGGCCCCAGTTTTCCGAATAGTGTGGAAAATGAGCCGTGATTTAACGTTTGCTCTTAAACCATCGTTGGAAGGAGATTCATGATTCATGACGTAGAATAACTTTTGATGTAAGGGATACTTACAGGCATTACCAAGACAGTTCGAGTCAGCATGTCCATTAGGGATGGGTCGGTAACCGAAACCGAAACAGAATTTTCGGTTTTTACTGAAAACTGAAACCGAAACCGAAACCGATTCAGATTTTGAGTCGGTTTTTCGTACGGTGTTCTGAAAACAAAGATTGATTTGTTGTTTTGAATTTTTTAAGAATTATCATTTTCTACATATATTTCACAGCAATGCTCCTGGCCCATGGTCTGTGACGCTGCTGGAAGAAAAAGGTGGAGCGGGTTAGAAGCTAGCAAAACTATTGTTACAAGGGAAAAAACTCGAAATATCTGGTTGGAGTGGAGGATGGCAAAAACCGATACCGAAACCGAAACCGCGGGTTTGTGGGCACAAAAACCGAAACCGGAACTGAAGTCATAAAAATGAAACCGATCCATCCCTAATGTCCATGCCCTTCACAACATTAACATGTGTAGCATGAAAAATATCACATTGTGCAAAAACTTTTCAAGATGGTAAAGTATCGCGCCACTGGTGCACAACACGTTTGACATAAAAAAAAATTGACGTTTTTGAGTTGAGTCTTATAATACGTCAGTAACGAATGCCCATACTTTGGTGGGTCAACTCCTTGAACGAATACGTGACCCATTTACAGAAATTGGAAGAGGAAATTTGCTCATGGTTGCATTACTTCCTTCCATGCAGGTCCACCAAGTATCGAATAGTAGTACTACGGGCACTTGAGTTAACAGCTAACCTTTATCGACGTGCTGCAGGTCCTTTGAATTTCTATCAGCTGTATACGGAAATCCATCCCACTCCACCTTTAGCACCACCGAGACATTTGAACGATACTTTGCCTCTGCCCACTCGTTCTTTAGGTCACATGTTAAAGTAGATTTCAATTCCCCACTTAAATCGAATTTTGTGCGAACTACTTAGCAACGCAAGATTTCTCCTAAAAGACCCACAATACATTCAACCAGCAATACAATTTTATTTTCAGCCCTAATCAGTAAAGAACCCAAAAAAACATTTGATAGCTGCAAACTAGCTGGATTCTATACCATAACGTAAAGATTTCAGCAGCTACCATACGAATTGTAAAATAAAACTACATTGCAAACCTAGCCCAAATATACATATTTCATGGTTATGGTCACGCACCTTACTTAGTGCACTTACCAAATAAAACCTGTGAAACGAACCCATACGCTTCCAATCCAGCATTTGGTTATAAACAACCCAACTTTCAGCTAGGGGCTATGAAAAGTAAATAGCTTGGGCGCGTCTCCTTCAATGAAACCCATTGCTTCCTTCCTTTGTCTACCCCTTTTCCATCATTTCCTTGCCGAAATGACTTTGCATCGGAGTGAAGACTCGCCCCAAACTATCACTCTATGTGTTTTAGGGTTCGCGTACGGCCGGGTTATGAGAATACATTTCCTTATATTTCCCTTGCATGAGGCAATACGTCTGCATTTTGCCTGGTGGGCTTTCGCCTCTTTGCCTCAGAATCTTCGCCTCACTTTGCGCTTGGTGCATCTTCTTGATGGCTTCAGCGCCATTTTCGTGTCCACGGGAATCCGCTTTTCCCCGACGGATCGCGTCGAGTCCGCCCGACCTCAGATTTTCGGTCGAGCATGAAGGACGTAGATGAAAGGCATAGCCATCTCAAAACCCCTTTTGCTTTCTGAGCCCAGGATGCCGTTAATGAAGAAGTGGACGGAAACGGGCGGCGAGGCCAAAAGGGATTTCGAGCAGGTTGCTGCTGTATACAGAGATGCAATAGCCATCCACCAATCAAGAAGCAGATTAGGTCCCGCCGTAATCCGTCCTTTTTAATTCCTTTCCGCCAGACTCCTGATTAAAAAGCAACACCCACCAGTATCGCGGGAGGCGGGGGGGGGGGCTGAGTTGGGGGAGGGGAGAGTTCTCAGAGCTTGTTACCGCACCACGGGTATTATATCGCAAGTTGAAAGTGGCTGCAGAAAATTGTGTCCGTAAATGATAACAAAACTTCGTCTAAGCAGTTTTGTAGAGCCCCCCCACCACCCTCAGACTGGTATAAGCTGTGACAATAAACGCGCCTGTTGTGGGATTTGGCGTCAAACTGAGTATTACAAGTGGGAGGTTTTAGCGGGACTCGCTAATTAAAAAAAAAAAAGGTGAAAGCTTAAAACCCAAGGCAGAAGACCCGAACCGGAATAAGGTCAAAACAACATTAATCTGCAAGGCTTTTAGCACCACAAAGGTTTGTGGAATTTATTCAGGAAATAAAATAAAGGTCATGTTCCAACGGAATACTAAAAATATTACGACGCTATAAAACATTTATATCCTTTGTGACTATTACGGCTGTAATTTTTCCTTGTCAAATATAAAGGGTAGAAGGGTATAACCAGTCTTCACGTTGTTTTGAGATTTTACTTACCTCAGTCAAGGATTAGAATGGCCAGAATTTCGAACGTTTTACGGGGTTTTCACGGAATGCTGAAATAAATTTCACCGAGTTTTGTAGGGGGGGGGGGGGAATTAGGTTTAATGGCGCGTCGACAGCTAGGTCATTAGCACCAACCTCAGTCACAGCACAGTGGCCAGGGTTGCCAATGCGCCACACTTTACAAAGATGTTAACCAAACCCCAAATCTAAATCTCATCATATATCTGTGCCTCCTACAAAAATAGAAAAACCCCGGATAGGAAAACAGAATCATCACCCAACTGACACGTCATGTCTCACGGAAGATTGAAACGGCAACGAACACCATTAAGATGGTGACAATCGACAAGAACGTAACGGACCATGAGTGGCTGTTGGCACCAATGACATTCGAGAGTGATTTTGAGTGCTTCCACTCAACAAGAAGCAATGAGCAAGTTGGTGTGACCAATACGCAAACGGTCTGACACCACCTCTTCTCGGCGATGGTGGCGACAAGCTGAGTGCCAATCATGAAGAGTGCCTTTAATAGCCTTCAACTTATTGCCGTCTTGTTTGTCCTACAAGGCTTGCCAAGCAGCGAGCAATCTCAGACGTAGTTTCCTAAGTTTTCCAGAGTATGGGGGCAAGTGGCCTGATGGTTACCATGACTGTCTCATATACCAGAGGTCCAGGTTCGTACCTGACCTCAGCCACTCTAGCATTTCGGGAAGAGAAGGGCCCTTGATGTCTCGTGATCATGCCAATAGTTGCATGTAAATGAATTTAGGAATTTCCAATTGGACTTGCTAGCAAAATTGTCCCTCTCATTCTGGCGACATGGCTTCGGCTGGGAGGACGTCAAAACTCTAAAGTAATTGAGACTAATTTCCAGACTATTTACTGTAGTTTTAGGAAGTAGTTTTTTTTCACATATTTTACTAGTTTTACTTGTTTATAGGGCTATTCAGGGCTAACTAGGGGTTTTTGTAGAAAAAATCCTTGAGTTTTCCCTGAGTTTCAAACGTAGTTAAAATTCCCTGAGTTTTCTAGGTCTTCCAGTTTCTCCAGGTTGATGAGAAGCCTGTTCTAATGCTGTTTTCTAATTATTTACATTTATTTGCGTGAAAGCACATACCGCCGGCGTTTCATTTCACTGTTGAACATGGTGCATATGGTTGCAAGTACCAAGAAAATACCATTAGAATGCCTTGAAATTGTCTGGCCAATCTAGCCCTAAACTAGCATATGATGAACTTGATTATTTTTTGAAAGGGACGCAAGACAATTCGGTTATACTGTCGACATGAGCTTGACTAGAGTCTTATTCCCTGCGGTATATTGCATTTTAATAAACTTAACATTTTAAAACTTGACAAGTCGATCTTTATTCTTCAACTTCATCATCTTTGAAACTGTTTACTAAGTTGCGTATAATGGTTACGTGTTAGCTTTGCAGCCTTAATCTAAAAACTAATTGTACGGCCCAACTTTAAAGTAAAAACACCCATAAGAATACGCACGAACGAAGAGAACATGTTTCGAAAGTCAAAGGCCACCTTTTAAGTTTTTTCCCACCCCTGTCACCGGAAAGGAAGACAGAAAGCACAGGAAACTAAATCCTTCGGTGACTTAAAGTAGGACGGTTGGATTCACGAACAGCTTACAAGCCATTCTAGCGCCAAGTAGTTCGACCATGGAGCGTTCCGTTTGATATTATGGTTTTGCCACGATTTGTAAGCATTGAATAATGAATGTCCTGCCTTTGTGGCTTGCAATCCATCACAGCACGTCTTCCATCTTCCCAATCGTACGATCATCTCATTCCCTCCCCTCCCCCAACAATCCTTCCCCTCATACCACCATCTGCACGCTAATCTTCGTGTGGATCCAATCCTTAAAAAGAACGTAATTAGATCAGCTCAGTTCCCTTTTTTCCCGTCTTCCTCCAATGCTTGGCCTGTGGGTATCTTTTTTCCCCTTTTTCCTCCATCCTGTTTTTCCACCGCCCAACGAGATTCTATATTATCGAGGATTTGAGGGTTTTAGAAAGAGTCGTATAACCCTGAGTGATGGCTTTTTCGTTTTGTGATTTGGTCGAGTGCTACTTCAAAAGGAAAAGGGTAAACGTACAAAAGAAGAACCGATTGTTGCCTTAAAGCCGAATGAAACGTTACATGATATAACGAATTTTGATAATCCTGGTCAACTTTCATTTCTTTGTTTTGATTCACGTTGCTTCTGTCATTTGAAAAGACAGTAATGTACATTAGGTTATCCACAATTCCTGGTCGTTTAGGAATCAAGTATCAAGTGCCCTGGTTTCCAACCATTTTCCAAACACTCCCAATGGATGAATATTGCAACGAAAGTGTATTCCGAGTTCTTCTATAAATCACATTGGCTGTTGGTTCAATGACTTCATGCGTCACAGAAAGCATCCGCTTGGTTGTGAGTATGTCGTCACACGGCACAGAAAGCATCCGCTTGGTTCAGGTAACGACGTCATACTCTAACTTTGGAATTTGGAAGGTACATTTCGAAGTCGCCAGAAAGTACTTAACGTTTGTCACGGTTCAGAATGGAATGGGGCTTGGGAAGGAAGGTAATTGTTGTCTAAAAGCTAAGCTGTTGCAACAGTTCGCCAGGCAAACCGTCGAGCTTACATTGTTGCTTACAAGTCATTAATACTTTACATTGTTGTTCTTCGGCAATACATGATGCTTATACGACAATAAATAAACAGTGTGCCACACTGTGTTGCTTGAAGGAAAAGGCCAACTCAGAGAGAAAGCTGATGTACAAGATCAATTGGGGTAAAGTAGCAAAGAGCTACAATACAAGGTTCGTCCAGTCCTACTGACGGGTAGCAATGTTGTTGACGCCGGATTAATCTCTACATTATTACGCATATTTGGCCTAGTTTGTATTTCCTCGGTACTCAAGAACTGCCATGGTAAATGCTCAGTAAGACACAACAAACAAGAACCACATGCCAACTGGGGCCTAATTACATTCTAATGCCCCTATTCAACCATGTACACCTGTTACACGTGAAAGAGATTTGGAGATTTAACGCCCTCCCAGCCGAAGCCATATCAACACAAGGTGAGAGGGACATTTTTGCTAGGAAATTCCGATCGGAAATTCTAGTACATTAAAATTTACATGCCACAATCAACACGAGGTATCACAGGGACCTTCTCTTACCTAAAATGCCAAATGCCAGGGATGACTTAGGTCAGGCTGGAATCCGGGACCTCTCGCGCATAAGATAGTCATGCTAGCTAAACTAACCCCAAATCTAGATCTTATCTATCTGTACCTCTTGAAAAAAGGACAAAAAAAAAAAACCGGCCGGGAGGATAGGTTCATGACCCAATTGACACGGTAAGTCTCGCGGAAGATGGAAACGGCGGCGTCCCCCCCCCCCCCAACAAAATGCCCTTCGCTACGCCCCTGGCCAGGCTCCCAACCAACAGAGACATCTGGCACGTGAGAATATAGCCGTGCCAGCTATCAGGCCATATTGCCCCACAAAACATGAACGAGCGTGAAATTCACCGTGAAACTGCTGCAACTACCACATGGCAATTTAAAACTTTCCAGTAACCCTCCAAACATCAGTGCGGAGTTCTGCGTGCCACATCACGCTCACGTGATCGTTGAAAAAAAAAAAAAACGACTTTTGCAGATATAGAAACCATTATAAACTTCTCTTCCAACAGACAACAAACTTCAAAGAGTACCACGCAATGCTTTCGTATCAATAGATTTTGGCATCAATAAGGTTTCTCATCACTCGTCCCTTAACTTATCACCCCCCTCCCCCCACGTGACGTGGCTATAAATAACGCCATCTGTCGTCTATTGACAGCGGCATGACTTGAGACAAGAGCCGGCATTGGTCAAGAATTGAGTGCTACAAGTCTGCTAAGTCACGCATCGCCAATATACGAGTGACGGCCACATGTTGTTGGGAATGAACAAAAACAGGTGAGCTATTTATCGATCAAATGCCTTTTTGCTGCTCGAAACACAGTAACTCACTGAAAACTGCGCAGTAGACTTTTACGATGGGATGACAACCCGATAACCGTGAATAGCAATGAATTGCTACGATGAACACCATACTTTTTCCAACAAGTTTCTTAGCAGCGGCATACTTTTTCTTGTTACTTAGCAGAAACCCAAGACGAATCACTCGTTTGCGTGATGTGCTGACTGCTAGGTGGCACACATAATTGCAAATTGTTAACTTCAGAGCAGTCGTAGCCAATGGGGATCAGGAAATGTACCAAGCCCAAATAGTCGGGAAAATCTTTGAGTTAAAAAACGCTCTTTTACTAGCTGGACACCATCACCAGATTTGAAAAAGAAGGCACGAAGCTTGTGTATCTAAAATGCTTACGTCTCGTAAGTATTGTGTGCGCGGCGTATCTTGAGTCCTACAAGTATTTTATGAGCGGCTACGTCTTTCTGGAGGAGGCGGCTTTAATCGACGGCCGCCATTGTTTTTGTAACCATCTTGGATATCAGCAAGGCACTCTGCTACTAAAAACGTACAGTCGATTATCTGTGTTCCTTCTGCAGCAAACTCAAGATAGGCCGCGGACACTATAGTATTGATGTGTTTGTCTTACTCTAAATATGATACACTACCTGGAAACCCATATAAGGATGGCATGCAACATTCAGCTCCATCAATTTAGCACTACCATGTCATGTAATCGTACCTAACTAAATACCGACAATTATGTGCTCGATTAGTGCTCAAAAATTAATATTGGTGCTCATTCAATAATAGAATTATAACACTTTCAACGGTGGCGGCACCACAAACTTTATGATTGCCTCGAAAAATATCTCATTTTTTTAGTGCTCAATTAGTGCTCAATTAGTGCTCGAAAATTAGCATTACTGCTCTTTCAATAAAAATTGTAACACTTTCAGAGGTGGTGGTGGATCTAATTTGGTACCACCTCCTTTGAAAGTGTTACAATTCTTTTATTAAAAGAGCACTAATTGAGCACTAAAAAATAACTAAGAGATATATCTCACCGTTTTCGTGGGTGTGAAACTTATCGAAACTGTTCGTACGGTATTTCTCTGTCACGGAAATCAATGATAACTTAAAATTTGTTTAAACTTATTAAAGTTCTAAACAAAATAATGCATCTAGTAAATAAAGAAGCCACAATCTAGCCTCCAAGCTGCCCTGAAAAAGTTTACGAGCTGCAAAATGTTCTGTGAGCTCATGTTGCCTTTTACTAGAGACTAACATTTTCAAACTGTTTGAGGGTTAGATATTTTTTTTTCACGATAGTGAATACCACGACTACATTTCTGTACTGCATAAATTAACCACGCAGCTTTTTCTTTTTAAGTCCTTGTGTCTTGTGTCAGTCGTGAGATTCGAACCGGCATTCTCTTGGTTTGGAGAAGACAGTGCAAACCACTGGGCTGTACTTGCACGCTTTGATCAGGGTCCCCTAGGTACCCTTCAGCAAGCTCGCGCTTCGCCTTGGACTCTTATTTGCTGACCGGGAAGTGGATGGCTTTGCGATAGAGGGTTAATGTGGAATAAGAAAAACGAAGCTTAAAGAACACAAGAAGTCTTGAAGAAGTAATAACAATTCCACTAACAAAGGGTAAAGTTATGATAAATGATGGTGCTATATCATAACTTGATGATGACATCAAATAGTAAATGAATTTAGGTGACCATAATACGATCAGCATACGGCACAGAACAATCTTAAGCCTACAGTATCGGATGCAATGAAACCATTGTATACAAAGGGCAAAAGTGCTGAAAGTATTTGGAAATCGGAGGCGAATAGGCTAAACAGAAAACCAGGGCGGGGAAGTAAAAGAGATTAGGCTTAAAGGGCAATTACATCCATTTTGACATGCATGTTTGACTTTTGGATCACTTACACAATAACTAAACACAAGAATTGCGGTAAGAATACGTTACGTACGTCCGATATAACAATTTAATTACTGCATCACCAAAACACGACACGGAGGTCGCCATTGTTTTGCTGGTACGCGTAGAAATTAATACCGGCCGACAAACGGATCTCTTCGATTTCGACTCGCAGCGATCTCCGTGTCGTGTTTTGGTGATGCTGTAATTAAATTGTTATATCGGACGTAAGTAACGTATTCTTGCCGCAATTTTTCTGTTTAGTTATTGTGTAAGTGATCCAAATGTCAAACATGCATGTCAAGATGTATGTAATTGCCCTTTAAAAATTGGTTTGCATGGTTGAAAAATACCAAAATCTAAGTGAGAAAGTAGTAACTAGCACGCCAAAAATAAATGCCTCGCCACATGCCTCTCCCTGGTGAAGACATTTTCGTTACTAATTCGAGACTAAGACGATCTGTGTAAGATTTTGCAGCCCCTACAGATCAACCTGTAACACAATTTTTGTTTTCAACTTTTTTCTTGTTGTCGCATATCGAATAAAGAGCACACTGTCACACAAACAGGGTTCCCACTAACAAACTGAAATAATTTCCCCGAGTTTTCCAAATAGTTCAGGTCAATTTCCAGGCTATTTATCACAATTTTACCAGTTTACTACACATTTTATCAGTTTACTTGTTTTTTTTTGGTCTCATTAATTGCAAAAAAGTAGAAGTTCGAATTAATAACACAGAAATACTACGATAAATTTTATTTTACCAAACTCAGGACTAGGCCTAAAAGCATGGCTTAGTTTTTTTCCCTCAGTTGTCCAGGTTATTTTTGTGAAACATCAGAGCATTCCTTGAGTTTTCATTGAGTTTCAACTGTTGTTTAAATTCCCTGAGTTTCCAAGTTTTTTTTGTGAAAAAACAGAGAATTTCCTGATTTTTCCCCGAGTTGCCAAGGTTTTCCAGGTTGGTGGGTATCCAGACAAACTAACGAAAAAGTAGTCGTTTCCTTGAATTAGAAAATCATTTCGAGCTATAGCTTGTTCCACATTATGTTTTCAGGAAACTAACTGTATGAAACCACGTTTCCTTCCAGTACGAGTGCAAAAACACTTGAATATCCCACTCGTAGACTCCAGCAGTATATGTGTAGAGTGACAAGTATAATATCCACATGTTTTTGCACTTAGTGCTAGAAAATGTGGCGTCATACAGTCAGTTTCCTGCAAACATAATGTGGAACAGACTATAGTAGGGGCAATGGCTTGTCGAGAGATAGAAAGCTTTGCTTCATTTTCACACCTACTCCTTAACGGAAGAAATATTTCC
>JAHWFP010090815.1:0-16134 GCA_023313725.1 Lithobius niger
CCCCCCCCACCTTCCATTGCAAACAACCTTCTCCCGTCCCACCCCCTCCCTCTTCACGCCAAATCCACTGCGCGTTCCCCTTTTTCTAAATCGATGGGACATCATCTGTTTTTGCTATCACTCGTATCAAATCCGCCCTCCTCCCTTGTGTGTTCAGCTACGTATAAAATTATCAATGTATTAATAATTACCCGGGGGCCCCAGTGAGACACGGGGTTAATCGGGTGCCTCTGACCTCACCCCTACCCCACTTCCTCCCTCTTCCAACACCCCCCACCCCCTATCTCATCAACGCTAACAATTAGCTTCGCTGCCGGGTCAGCTGCTAGCTGAACGAGCGTGTTGTACACGCTGGATTGGATAAATCCGAACAACGGGACGCTTGGAAATCTTGTTATCTTCGCCTGTTGTGATGCTGGGGAGGCTGGAGCTTGTAAAGTGGGGGGTGGGTGGCCGATTGTGTTGTAGGGGGGTATTTATGACCTCCTGCAGTTTCAGCTCCACCTTCTGACGCCCCCATTTTAACTAACTTAATTCTTTCCTCTATTCTTCTTTTGCTTTTCAAACCTAGCCTCTGCTCCTCACGCTTTATTTGATGGGACTGTTCAACGCTTACCCCCTCCCCCAACCCTCACTCCGGGCCCCCTTCCATCAGCCGCCACCCTCTACTATTCTCTTTGTGCGTCAGGGATTTGGATACAGGGACATACAATTTTGTACGAAATCTGATATTTTTTTTCCCAACAAGACGACCACCATACTCGACTTAGGCTGAGAAGACCACACCGGACCTTCCTGTTTCAGGAAATATACAGATCGAATTTTGTACTCGTCATTTATTGGTCGCCGACCAACAAACCACAGACCTTGACCGTGTATCTCACTTAGAGTAAGCTATTTCCTTGTATCGAGTTATGTCCATATTAGGGTAATGACGTCACTTTCGTTTATCGTCGGACTTTTACGGAAACACGAAGCTGCTTCTCGTCAGGATTCGGAGTATAGTTATGACCATGTTAGGGCAGCCACGTCATTTTCGTGAATCGTCGGACTTTTACGGAAACACGAAGCAGCTTCTCGTCAGGATTCGGAGTATAGTTATGACCATGTTAGGGCAACCACGTCATTTTCGTGAATCGTCGGAATTTTACGGAAATACGAAGATGGTTGTCGTCAGGATACGTTTTATATAACTTGGTGAATCAGCGGCAGTAAATAATAGTTATAGTACCCCTGACGAACTGTATGGGATTTATCAGCCGATGGGCGATATCCCGAACGTGGCCAATCCGCGAGAACTACGTCGAGATGACGTTCGAGGCGAAGCCGAGACGTCATCGAGACGTAGTTCGAGCGGATTGGCCACGTGAGGGATATCGCCCATCGGCTCATAAATCCCATACAGTTTGCCACGGGTTCTATAACTAATTTATCGTACTGTCTGTAACTATAAAAACGAAAAACAAAATTGGTGGGGTAATAAGCTGTGTTGTTTATGCAAACTTTGTGTCGTCACTTTGTTTTGCTGCAGTCAGATTTGCGGCCGATACCATTCGAGCGAGATGAGGGTGAGCGGGGGTAGGGTATGTGTCTAGAGGGAGATTTTTTATTAATCGTATAGGAGAAACACGTTTTTTTTTATCTTGGCGTACATCACACAAACTTCATCATGTAAAAATTATGTCGTAACGCCTTAGGTTCACGTAAGTAGTGTTTACATTTTTTTTTTTTTAACATGTCATTCACGTAATGAGTCGTCCTTCTTCAATTTGCATAATGAACAGTGGGTTCTTCGCGTTTGTCATTCTCTGACGACATTTCATGGGAATAGTATCATCCTACGTCTTTGACACCTTGTAATGGAAAAAGTAGATTTGGACGACAGTGACGGATTCAGAGGTAACGTACGTATTCCTGTAAACTGTTAAGGCTGTAAAGTGTGGGCAGGCAGTTAGAATGTTATGGGTGTATTTTTATTTCGGGGTGGGGCGGGGGAATAGTGTAACGCTTAATTTTGAGGGAAGAAATTTAATGTATAGTTCGTATGTTATTTCAGTTGGTGTTTTCGAAAGGCCGACGCAAGTTCACGCAATTTTGTGAGGAGGTAGGGGGGGGACGGAGGGAAAAGCGTAACGCTTCATTTTGAGGGATGAAATTTAATGTATAGTTCGTATGTTCTTTCAGTTGGCGTTTTCGAAAGGCCGACGCAAGTTCACGTAATTTTGTGTGGAGGTAGGGGGAAGGAGGGAAACAGCGTAACGTTTCATTTTGAGGGATGAAATTTAATGTATAGTTCGTATGTTATTTCATTTGATGTTTTCGAAAGGCCGACGCAAGTTCACGTATTTTTTTTGATTTAGAGTCGCCAGCTGGTTTCTTTTTTTGTTGAGGGGGGGGGGGAGTTAATAAGTATTTAAAGTATTCAATTTTCTTGTCTATGTTTCGAAATGTAGAACTGCTTTAAAAAACCATGCGTGAATTAATTTGCTTTTATTTTGTTGCGTAATAAAAGAGCACGGGCGTCAATTTTTTTTCAAACAAGGAACGAAGGTAGGCTACCATTTTATTTTGTAGCAAACATTATTTGGATACTTTTGGTTGACATAAAAAAAGTCAAATTAATTCTCGCATGGGTTTTATTAAGGAATTCTACCTTATGAAAGTATTGGCAATGTCTTATCACCCACACTACTGTGCATGGCATCCATATCACACTTAAGTGTGATGAAATCCCATATCGCCACACTTTAGTGTGGTGATATTCATATCACCACAGTAAAGTGTGGTGATATGGGATATCACCACACTAAAGTGTGGCGATATGAATATCATGCACTGTAAAGTGTGGTGATATGGGATATATCGCTGTGCGTTTTTAGCATTGTGAAAGGTAGGGACCGTACGATAAAATGAGATTTAGGCCTACTAATACCAAATACTAACGCCGAAGCAAACGGAAGTACAGGTTGGGCAACGAAATGCAATGGGGCTAGTATATCGCTACACCAAATATAGGAAAACATCGTAAACATCGTAAACCGAAAATATAAATCTTAAAACACGCAAATTATCGAATCCATAGAAGCATCGGAGTTTTATGACTAACAAGAAAGCGGAAGCGGACAAGTAGGTCCAGTTGTTTTTTTTTTTTTTTATTTATTATTTTTTAAATAAATATCTGGAACATGAAGAAAGATAATGCCCATATAGACATCCAAACAGGCTCAATTTTGAACCTCAATTTTGAACAGGCTGAATTTTGAATGTTATTTTTTTCAGATTGGAAAGAGAATGATGACTGGTAAGGGGAAGATCAAACCCTGGAATTAGAATCGAGAATCTTAGATCATCACTGGATAGCTGCGATAACATCCACAATAGGCCAGAACAGTTCCCTTAGCTGCTAAAGGAGGGTGGTAGTCTCTTATCCTACCCTGGCGGCACTGACGTTGGTAGGAGTTGGGCATCGTTTCGACGGAACATATTTGTAAACGTTGTTTTAGCTAAATGTAGCCTTCACTGGACGAATTAAAGCCTAACGAATAACCAAGCTTGTGTCAGTGTTCAGCGATGCCTTCCGAACCCACACCAGTCCAGAATGGGGGGGGGGGGGGGAATAACTCAAGTATTGCGGACAGTTCGGCCCAACGCATGACGTCAGAATTCAGCAAAGTCAACAGAGCATTCCAAGGAGAAGACACGACGGCCAACCTGTGACACGACTGATGATGAATATCTACGGTGAGATGACTTCAAATCCCCGAGATGGTTGATGGTTGGGTGCGGAGAGGCAAGAGTTTTTCGACTAACGCCGGAGGGATACATCTTATTTAAAACCCTGAATGAAAAGCTCCTTTTCGCTGCTTCGAACCGCGCAGCAGCGTGCACAGACCAGAGAGAGGGCAGAGGCAACTTTTGGAAAAGGGCACGCTGAGTTTTTTTTTTTTCCGGGGGACCTTTTTTTTTCTCGTCAGTTTTTTGTTTTTATCCTTTTTTTTAAGCTTGCCCCTCTTTTTTTTTACCCTTTTTTGCTCCTTTCCTGGTCTTCTTTTTGGCCTTACTAGGCCCTTTCTCTGGCTGTAGCACCAGCGTTTATCTGTTCAGGAAACCAAAATAAGTCTTTTTTTTTTTACAAAAAGGGCAAAAAGGGCATTTTTCCTGAAAAGGGCAGGGGCAATGCCCTCCTGCCCCGTCTTCCTGTGAACGCCACTGGCGTCGCGTCACTAAAAGAAAAAGAAAAGGTATATTGAAGTAAGCCATCAGTGAAAATCATACATTGGAAATAACGTAGAACGTTAAGCCACCTTTATGCACTTACGTTTCGTCGGACCCGGATTCGAACTGGGCAATCGACCCATCGGTATAGATTACTGCAATACCGCTTTCACCGACAAGTCCACCGACATAAAAATAGCTCACTGACCTTTGGACAAGTGATCGTGTGGGTAAAGGCGCTACGGCAGTGATCTGGTGACGGACTGACTCCCTGGTTCGAATCCGAGTCACGTCACTTAAATGAAACGTAAGTGCATATAGGTATACTGCGTTGTTCTCAATGTATAATTTTCGCTGATGGTTTGTTTACAATTTATCTTTATATGATCATTGACAGCTCGTGTCTATTTATAAAAGAAAACGACGAAAAATCTAATTTGCTTCTCAGGACCCTTGCCGGCGACCCAAAACCCTGCTGGTCAATTTTGTTTTTTATTTTTTTAATTTTAAGACAAACATGTTATTGTTTCTCATCTCTAGCAATTCATAGCGAAGTACAAGACGAACTATTAAATTGTGTAGCGAATTTGGGACGTAAACTGTTTTCATATTTGCATATTACTTAGTTTTTTTTTTATGTTTCGCTTTAGACAAAAGAAAATTGCCTAAAGGACTGTTAAATTACGAAATAAAAATAAAACTAAATCGCATGGACACCTGGTCACTTTTATAAATAAAAATAAAAAATAATTGCGAAGCAAAGAATTGTTTTTTTCCCCCTCGTTCTGCCCTTATGGGGTGCCTGTGCGACATAATTTAAGGCTGCTCGAAAAAATTAAAGATTCGCAAAAAAATAGACCTGTTTGTGTAAATCAGACCAAAAAAAATTAAATTCCTCAACAATAAAAAGATTTATACAAAATTAAAGTTTTACAAAAAAATAAAGTGTTCGAAAAAATTAAAGTTTTACTGATATTATTGTTGGTTAACTAAAATTGCAATGTATGACCATTGTTATCGAGTCACGAACTGGTTCGTAATCTTTTGTTGTATGCTTGGGCTCTTGTCGTTTTCTTGGAGGTGAAACGCGGGTCGTGGGCCTTAGGACCTCGTCGGGCAGATGACCGGGTGGGTTGAACCCTTTGTGGGTAAGCAACTCTTGCTAAACCCAGGCCTCACGATATAAACCATCTTTGCCATCTTCATTCTGTCTTCTTCCTCTTTGGATCTTCACAACCCTACAAAAAAATTAAATTTTTTCAAAAAAAATTAAATTTTCGCAAAAAATTATAGTTTCGCAAAAAAAATGAAAGTTGCACAACAAATCACAGTTAAAAAAAATTTTTTTTTTAAACCATAATTTTTTGTGAAACTTTATTTCTTTGCAAAACTTTTATTTTTTATAAAACTTTCATTTTTTTTGTACGCCGTTTTATTGCTGAGGAACTTTTGTGAACCTTTTGTGAGCCTGTTTTTTTTTGTCTGTTATATTCTGGCAGAACTACATTTTTTTTTTCAAAACTTCAATTTTTTTTCGAGCAGTGAATTATGTCGCGCATGGCGCCCCATATGCCCTCCACGTGCATGACACACAAGTATCCTCTGACCTAACCCTCGCGCCAAAATATTTTTTTTCCGCTCAAAAATAAGTGGTTCCTTCCTATCCGTCTTCTAATTTTTGCCCCCAACAGAAGGCCAGCGCCTACATGACCGATTAAACCACGGGATACCAGAATCGCCTTTTCTGCTTTGTTGTCAACCTTTTTGAATTATTGTTTTACAACGTCTATAATCATTCGTTAAGATCCCCTCTATCCCAGAAGCCTTCCCAGTTTGCTCTTCCCTGACCCTCACGACCTCCTTCAAGCCACAAAGAGCGGAACAAAGCCCCCACCTCCCCCTCCATCTCTCACCCTCATCCCCCAAACTGACCCTCGGTGCGTCAGTGGACAAACAATAGCCTGTACCAGCAAGCCTACTTAAGTAATATTTTCGATTGGTAAACGATAGTTTCCTGATAAAACAAGGCCCACAATTGACACAAATCAAGCATGCTTTCTTTACCTAAAAAAAAACAACATTAGAGTAAATACATATCCTGAGAATGCAATACACGAATTAGAAAACAAAAACGAACTCGTTTCATGCTAAGTTAAGGTTTAACTATTCCGAAGTCAAACCAGCAAGGAACACAGATAATTAAACTCCCCTGTATGGTTTCAGATACTGCAGCGTTGCTGTACCGTTTAGTCCATGTGAAACCTAACTGCTGTATATGCAAGCGTTTTTACCATTTTTCTTTTGCAGACGATAGATCAGCTAATGATTGGTGCATTCGACTTGGCTAAACGACATCGCTGGAAAATGTTTAAAAACTAATTGTCTAAGTGTTCTTAGCACAGCTCTACAGGCAACTCAGGGTTCGAAAAAGTGCTGGAAAATCTTTAAAAATGATATACTTATCATCATTAAGGTGATGAACGGAAAATAGACGAGGTGACAGAAAAACACTAACAAAATTTAGCCGAGAAAGTAGTCGAGTGTGTAGCCCCTCATTATTCTTCGTTTGTTTGGGAATGAAAAATTTTGAAATTTTTGCTCTGGCTTTAATTAAATTTACGTGTATAATGTTTGGATACAGCAGTAAGGTTTCACGCGCACTACATGAATTAAAAACTGTAAACACTTACAAAAAATAATGATACAACCACAAAAATACGAGGTCGCTAAAAGAGTGTTGACCTCATATTTTTGTGTTTTTATCATCATTTTTGTAGGTATTCACAGTTTTTAATTCTGTATTGCATTCTCGGGACGGGTAGTCAGGGCCGGATTAAGGCATTAGGAACCTAAAAAACCTTTTCGGCTAAAAAAAATTTCTCTTATTAATGTTTGACAAACAAAACTCAAAAAATTGGGCAGAATAAGGAGCAAATGTTGAGCAGTAAAATTCTGAAAGGTAAGATGAGAAGTAACTGCACAAATAAAATTAAAAAATACAAACATTCTTCCCCTTCCCACAATTTTCTTCCGTTTGGCCCTAGGTAAGGAACTGTTCACATAGAAAAGAACTATGGGAAGGGGAGGGGGCCCCCTCAAGAATTTTGTCCAGGGCCCCGAGTAACCTTAATCCGGCCCTGCGTGTAGTTACTCTAATGTTGTATTTATGTGAACAACGAATGTAGCCTCATGCTGAAAATAAAAAATTCAGCTTGATTTGCGTCAACTGCGGGCCTTGTTTTATCAGGAAACAACTTTTTTGCCAATCGCATCCTGCCTACAAAATAATTTTTTTTTTGTAATACTTTCGCTTTATGATAGATAATTCTTCAACTTGCATGAAATACCTAGTTAAACATACCAAAACAGTAAAAGAACTTGCAGATGTAACTGAGGATAGACAGTCATGAAGCGCAATAAAGCTAAAAAAAAATCACAACATTTCAATTTCAGATCTAAGTCGTTTTCAAGTGGAAGAAAATCTAAGAAATCATGGTGGACAGAATCACATCAAACCCTAGTCACAACAATTCACGCAATTCGATAGAAAGCATACGTCACTATAGAGCAGTGACACGACGTAGTATTATTGTATATAATTCCATGCTGGAGCCTTAATGGGTTAGCTGCAAGGGGCACTGCAGAGAGAAACAGAAGGGCGTCGTACTGAAGCCGATGCTGTGAAGAGTGATTTCTTAGACCTAAAACGCGCGATTTTTGTTGTTGGAGAAAACAACGTTATTTTAAGCCTAAGAAATCCGCTCTTCCGTTGTTTTTCCCCTCCATTTTTATGTCGTGCACCTTGTAGTTATGCCCTCCAAAACCCATACTGGTGCCAATCTGGTGCCAATATGGCGGCAAATGTCACTGCTCTATAGTCCTAATGATGTAGGATTTCGTCGTTACAATAAAACCAAGTAAAAGACAACACCGTTCAACAAATTGTGCTGCCTGGCAGACCAACACTCACCCCCGGAACTACAGACGAAGTGTGAAGAAAAGTTATAAGCCAATTTATATGGGTCCGTCTGTTTTGACAGGTGAAAGTTTTGTAATGTCCGCCGTTTTTGCATAACTGGATTTAATCGTTGAGGTGATTGTGGCTATTGGCACCAGATGATTAGATGATTATGAACAGGGAGAAGGGGGGGGGGGGGGGTGATTCAAGTGCATACACGGAGTTTTCAAATTAAATTATGTTTTCGTGTGTTAGATTTTCAGGAACCGAGGTTCTGCTCAAATTTTACATACAAAAACACGTATTAACGTGGAACACATATTAACATGTACAGCCATTGAACGTAAACAGAAAACAAAACCGAACTCGTTTCGTATTTAAGGTAAGGACTAAGCACTGCATACTATCATAGCAGCACTGTTGTATCTGAAACCTTACAGGAAAGCTTGTTCCTGTTCCTTTACTGTTGTGACTTGTGTTCAGTTAAACCTTACGTTAAATACGAAACGAGTTCGGTTTTAGTCTTCTGTACAGCCGTACCGTCTCAGAAGCCTATTGCAACGACTTTGTCCGTTTTTCAACTTCGCAACGGTACCAGATATTGACGACCATTGTTTACAACGTTAGATTCAGTGTGAGAAGTTAGCTAAATCACATGGCAAATTAAAGCATCGTTACTTCCTTATAGCTAACAGAATTCTTCGACTTAACTAAATTAAATAATAACATTTGATCGTCGAATTAAAATCCTAAGGTAACACTCAATAAAAACAAATGGATTTTAGCTTCGTTTAAAATAGTCTCGTCGTATTGTTGCATGAATGAATAGGCTTACCGTCGAACCAAATTCTCCATTAGCCCTATATCTACTACGTACGAAACTAAAACTGCATTTCAAAAAATGAAAATTGTGTTACCATGGCAACGTCAAGTTGCTACGAGTCGCTGTTGGCTTCATCAACAGCGTCTCTCTCGTCACTTCCCTACTACCACTGATCTATATAGGCTACGTTATGCGTTACGTTGTAACACTGTAACTGTGTGCCTGTAGGCGCACCGTGTTGCAAAAATGAATAGGCTTCTTATACAATCCATATCTCCGTTAGCTGCTACTTACGAAATTAAAACTGCTGGTTAAAATTAGGCCTAAGAGCTGACAATTACGCCTAAAATGTAAAATAGGCCTAAAAGCTAACACATTTTTAACCGGCAATTGTGATGGCTACTGCTTTTAGATTAGTAATAGAGATAGCTGTTGTAGTGCATGATAGACGTGTGCGCCTCAACATTGGAAGAGGAGGAACTGTACAGAAGTCCGGTGCGACTAGGCAGTCGCTTGTTGTTTTCTGTTTACGTTCAATGGCTGTACAAGTTAATATGTGTTCCAAGTTAATACTTGTTTTTGTATGTAAAATTTGAGCAGAATTTTGGTTCCTGAAAATCTGCCACACGAAAACCATAATTTAATTTGAAAACTCCGTGTATGCACTTGAATCACCCCCCTGCCCCCCCCCCATTTTTCCTGTTCATAATCACCTAATCATCTGGTGCCAGTAGCCAATCACCTCCAGGATTAAATCCAGTTATGCAAAAACAGCGGACACTATTAAAGAGCTTATGTCTGTATTCAAATTTTTTTACCGTTTAAAAAAAAAATTCCATACGGAAGTTCAGTAAAATGAGATTGTGTATGCGTTTGCTGTATTACTGTCATTTGACTAAACCACATCGCTGGAAAATAGTTTACATCACCAATTGGCTGATTAACGGATAAGAGACGATTACTGAAGATTACTGAAAATTGTGCCAAAAAAAATAACAGGCGAGGGTGTGTGAGGTGTATGTGTTTGTGTGCAGCCTATCTGAGTCTCGTTAATGAAATTTTACCACTATCAAAAATCCATTACTCGATATTCTAAACTCAAAGCTATATGTCATTTCTTTTTTTCTTAGGCGACAACAATTTTTAAACAAGCGACTGCAGCGACCACCTAATATTTAAAACTCTTCTACACAATATCTCCGTTACCTCCACTTCCCACCGAAGGCCAGAATGTCGCCTATGGAAGTTTCCTTTTGGCCGTGTCGTTGTGGCTGAGTGACGGAGTTTCGACCTTTGATTTCAAAGGTCCTGGGTCAACCACCCGCTTAAACAGTCTGACACAAAAGCCCAAAACACAACAGGCTTGCATCTGCATTTACTGGCGATATCCTTAATCGAAGAAAAGACTGAGAGCAGCTTCAAGGAACACTAACACCTCTCCCACCCCTAAACACCAATTAAAAACTAGTCCATTGTGTTCCTTGTATCACAAACACCAGAAACCTCAGGCATGCCTATTGTCAGATCACAATGCGTCTTTTTTTGTGCCTTTTAGGGTGTGATGCAGCGCCAGCTGTGGATGAGCAGAGTACTGAGAGTTGCATGTGTATTCAGAAGGAAGGGGGGGGGGGGGAGGCGGAGAGGAAAATAGGGGACCCATACCTGACACCATAAAACCATAAATGTCAAGTCCAGTAGTAGTAGTCAACGATTCACGATGGTAAAACTGGAAGAACGGTGACGCGTGGCGTGGACGCCATCTGGGGGGGCCTTGGGGCACGAGCCAATGAGGAGAGAGAAACAAAAATGACGTCACAGTCGTCAGCCAATCGATTGTCGAGTGGCGAGACAATGCAGACTTGACTTTGGCGACGCGAGAGCTACTTTGATACGGATGGATGGTTGACCTGGAATTAGGTTTCTTCTCTTTTTTCGCCTTTTCAAACTCGTGATTTTTTTTCCACTTTTTTTTTTTTGGTGGGGGGAGGGAGAGTGGAGGAGTATAAATTTGGAACGTCAGGTACGTATACACACACACAGCCACACGTCACCGAACGTGTCGATGTTTTTTTTCCCCCATCCTACAGCTCCCAGTCTCGTTCATTTTTGCCTTGTCGAAAAACTTAACTTTCTTTACACATCTGGAATTTTTTTAAAAGCAATAACGCGTCAGATGAATTTATGATTACAGATACGAGGCTGCATTTCGGTGGTTTTAAATTAAAAGGAAAAGCAATAAGCGGCCCCTTTTAAACGGCCAATTTTTCTGACTTTTGCCATTCGTTGGTTGTGGACAATAAAATGGGGCCAGAAACATTATTCAGAACCCACTCCAGAACCACACGGCGGTGGGATAAATCTTGCTATTGTTCAACCTAATCCATCCAAAACTGGTATAAGAGAAGCCGCCTAGTTTTCAAAAAGGGTCGGCCTTTGAAAATAGTGATATCATTCAACCAGGGAAAGGCCGCCAACGTTAATCCTATTAGCCAAGTTAATTTGCATTGCCCAAATTGGCAATGCAAATGAAGAAGGTCTTGTAGTCACCTTAAGCAGGTAATTAAATATGAAGTCGCAGTATATTAGATATTATTGCACGGTGGTGACGTCACGCTATCACATCCCCATGCTAAAAGTGTAGTCGTCATATACGGTTAATGTGAAAACCCACACACGTCACAATGGGTTAATTTTGATAACCCACACTTTTTTGAAAACCCACACTCTTGATAATCTGACACTTTTTACGGGGGTCTACACAACCCCTGCTCCACCATGTGACATAAGACCCGACTTTGCAAACTTACTGTATGCAACACAAATTCAACCAGCATACTTCATTGCAACCAGCATAAACAGGCACATTTACAATCTGCGACATTTTTCTTTCTAGCCTAACACGGAAAAAAAAAAAAACAACTCGCGTACTATGCTAGGCCCCCACCCACGGAGGAATGGCCCAAATCGTTCCGACGGTACAAAGACTAGGCTATTGACACTTTCAAAATACACCTAAAAACCTACGAGACTCATGCGAATATCGCATTTTATACACTCATCTGATTTAAACTATTAAAGTAGAAAAAAATACAGTTTTACCTTGAAACACAAACATCGATATTACGGAAAGTTTCTTCCCTTCGGTTGGCTTTCATACACAGGAAGCTTCCAACCCCGTTTCCAACCCGGAACTTCCGTTCAGGAATTTACATAAGTCGCATGTAAAAAATCTTAAATTCTTGAAACAAGTCTTTAAAAACAACTCGAATTAGACGAAAAGTTAGCTTGACGTCACACCTTATCATTAAAATACATATCCGTGAATCATAGGTGATTTAACGGCTATAATTGCTCTTGAGCTCGAAACGGCTAGTCCAATATCTCGGGGCTGAAGGGAAAAACTCGTGTGCTTCGCGCACTCGTGTTTCCCTCCACCCCCTCGATATTGGACTAGCCGTTTCTTGCAATTATAGCCGTTAAATCGCCTATGATTCACGGATATCTATTACTTAATTAATTACGCTCGGGCATGATGACATTTAAGTCCAGAGAGCAACTGAAATATAGGTTCGCGTCTATATTTAGTAGGGGAAGGTGTCATGCGCATGCACGTGACGGACGACGACGGCCGTCGACTGATGGCAGGTGCGTACACTTCTCCGATGCGATCAGTTTTTTACTGAAAGGATTCTGCCTCGACAATCCCGTCCGTCAGCCGACAGGTCGTTACGGAATGGGACGGAGCAGTATACGCGGCTCCTCTAATTAATCTGACACTTTTAATCCAAACAGAAATTTGACGACCTGCGACGTGACGTGACGGAACGGAACGGAACAGAATAGTGTGTACAAGCTTTATAGGGCAGTGATACGACGTAGTATTATTGTGTATAACTCTATGGTGGAGGCAGTAACTGGGTTAGCTGCAAGGAGCACTGGAGGTAGAAAGGAAGATCCTCTTATTGAAGCCAATGCTATTAGACTGGATTTCTTAAGCCTATAACGCGCGATTTTTATTGTTGGAGAAAACAACGTTCTTTTAAGCCTAAGAAATCCGCTCTGAAAGCACTGTCTTGACTAGAAGTGCCGTTTTTTACGTTACATTTTAATCTAGTGCACCTTGTAGCTATTACCTCCAAATGGTGTCTCGTAGCCAATATGACGTCACATGACGCTGCTCTATAGAGTTGAAGTAACGTACGAGTAAGCCGCAGCTTCGCGTAGGCTTGGATTAGCTAGAACGCGGCCTGTGTTTACTTTTTAATCTGTGCTATAACTTCGCGCGTGGATTGGATGTTGGCTAATATATCCTTCGATACTTCAGTCAGAGGTCCCGTCCGTCATTTCCCCTCCCTGCGCCTTTTTTTACGGCTGTTTATACTGGTGTTAATAACGTTTGTAGGCGGGGCATCATTTCCTGTTGGCTTGGGGTTCTCGGAGTTTGTCCGGCTAAACACGTTTCCCAGATAGCTTATCGTGCTTCCACATCATGATTTACTGTCGTTTTTATTGTTGATATTTCAATTAAATGCCCTGGCCCCGAGGGTATTCGCTGCATCGCCCTCTCTCTTGTTGTAGCTCGCGATGGTGGCTCCGCCTGCCTATTGGAATTAAGCTCGCTGCGGACCCGTTTATAGTATAGTTTAAGCGCTAGACAATGCACCGACGGGGGATTTTATTTATTCTCCACGATGGGCTGGTAGTATCCTCTCCCATCCGTTGCTGAATTCTAATAGGTCTGTTGTGTCGGCCAGTCCCGGTCCTGTTTAAGTGTAAAGGCCGTCACATCGGAGTTATCTGATGTTTTTCCAGAGAGATGGGCGGATTTAATAGCGTTTCTGTGCTATAAAGCTTTGTTTCCCTCTGGTGGAGAGATGTATTAACTACAGCTAAAGCGAGTACCAAATAGACGATGGGTGAATGTTGATTTGGGCGTAACTATGATACCCACTGCTAGATGCTGGCGCCCACGTTAAGGATGTCCTAAAAAAATGAAAAACTTAATTTAAAGAAGCGGAAATTAGCTGTAACTGTTAATAGTAAACGAAGAAAAACAATGCAGCCAGCATTGTGAACAGTTAAGAATGACAAGTGAGCAGAAATTATGACGAAACAATTCACATCTTGAGTCCTGGAATTGGAATTGAACCTGGGTCCCTAGCTTGGGTCGCCAATGCACTAGATTAGACCGGCACTTTGTTAATTAAACAGGACGGAATGCCAAAGAAGGGTTAAATAAATACGGATGGAAACCTATTTACGTTGCCTTTTAGACTTAAATGCCAGACTAATAGTAGAGAATTGAACCCACGACCTTTGAAACCTCAGTATTTGGCAAATCAAAATGGCATAGCAAAATGGCTGCTGTGTGGTGCTTTGTGCTTCTGGTGCTCCGACAGGCGCCATGTTTTGGTGCCGGCGTCTTCCGAATGATAGGACATTCTTCACTACTCACGTCTCATACCGAGAGCATCGATAAGCAGTGCTTGGTCCAGTGTTTGGTGCAAAGCATCAGATGCTTGGTGATTTGGTGCAAAGTTGGTGCTCTGTCGGAGTACCACCTTTATGACATTCC
The DNA here is from genome assembly GCA_023313725.1 of Lithobius niger. Lineage (NCBI taxonomy): Eukaryota > Metazoa > Arthropoda > Chilopoda > Lithobiomorpha > Lithobiidae > Lithobius > Lithobius niger. The sequence goes on from JAHWFP010090815.1 coordinate 14,572, forward strand.
CTTTGTCACTGATATGACCCCCGGGAATGTGATAGCAGTCCCTGCGTTTTGGGATTGACGTGACATTCCTGGCGACTGTCGTCTCATACCGAGAGCGTGATAGGCAGTTAGTTAGCCATGATTGTGGCGTTCGCACAAAACGTCGGAGAAGATCTTCAAATGACTGCCAGGCAGGTGTTACACTATCGACTACGATGACTTGCTTATCCGCCATAACAGGCGCATACAAAAAAGAAAAAAACAAAAAAACAAACATATACAATCACATACAATAGAATGATGCCGCCCGGAATTCCCCCCAAAATGAATATTTCGTCTGCGAAACGTATGAAACCTTCTCTGGGAGTTCAAACCGTAACGGCCCTCTAGTGAGATCGGTTATACGTGGTCAGCACGGATGGTCGTTGTTTTTATCAACAACTACTGGAATTTAGGGCGCGTTTACGCAACGGCTCGCCTTTGCATTCTCGCAGCTATAGGTTGTTCCACATTATGTTTTCAGAAAACTGACTGGATGACGACTCGTTTCGTTGTACTAAGAGTGCAAAAACATGTGGATATCACATTTGTAGACTCGACATAGTTACTGTTAGAGTTTACGAATGGGACGTTTACGGATTTTTTGCACTCGTAGTGGAAGAAAACGTGGCGTCGTACAGCCAGTTTTCTGAAAACAGAATGTGGAACAAAGTATAGAACTCAATCGCGATGGCAAAGGTGACATTGCCATGGTAACAACGCTAAATGGATTAGCTAAATCTGACATCGTTTGAGTAATACTTGCAGTCTTATAATTCGTGCCAATAATATAAAGAATTCCTCGTGACGAAACAATTTTCCCAAACGCTTCTGAACTCACGTTATTTGCTGCTTTCGTTGCGAGGCGGCAGACATAAAACCGCCGCCATGTTGGAATTTGAGGTGATTTCTTGCTTCTAGGTGCGAGAATGCAAAAGCGAGTGGTTGCGTAAACGTGCCCTTACAGTGTGTACCCGTCCGCGAGAACTGTATGTGAAATATTATTTGTGTGGAATGAAAGCTTAAATTCATGTAAACCACCCTATTTTACTTTGCAGGTGTGCCGCGCCCCCAGGCGAATCCATGGCGCCAAAAAAGCGAGAGGCTTAAAAAAAAAAATAGAAGAAAAAAAGTAGTTGCTTTTTTGTTGCCCCATTGTCAGGGAAGCCGTGGACCAAACGACTTACACTGATTAAAATTTTACCATAAAATTTAATCGCTCTAGAAGCCGAGCCTTAATCTCACGGCATCACGGGGAATTATTATCAATTTTAGCACTAGATGGCAGCAGCGTCGTCTGCAAACCGCCACCTGTCGACGAGACGAGACGAGACGATGGGTGCTTTGAAAGTTATTATGGATCATGAGCTAGCCCGGCGATATGAGTAATCTCATCGCTCGAGTTGCGGTTTCTCCTCGGCCCGCTTTCAGGGCTATGAAACGCTTTTCTATTTAAGCCCCCTCGCCATTAACTTAATTATGAGGCCCACTTTGGAACGATTATTTTCATATTTCGCACGCGCCCCCAGAAAGTTAATAAGCGGG
>JAHWFP010090817.1:0-12444 GCA_023313725.1 Lithobius niger
TTTTTTTTGTGTGGGCTTATTTTCTAACAGCCTGTACTTTATCAGCCTGAAGCCAAACAGTACAACCAGGAAAAAATGAACATGGGGGAGGGGCTCGTTTCATTGGCTCCTGGTACAACTGAACCGCAACCATAAATCCCACTTGAAAGCCACTAAATGATGCCAGTAAGAGGTTTCGTTTTCGATTTCTCCGGAAAAGCCTATCGGTTAGTTTTGGCTGGGCGGAAATAGTGCCACACCAGACGTTGGCGTGGTTTGTTTGGCCATGTGCGCTGCATTCGGTGTGATGTGTGGTGTGATGCCTGTAGAACTCCTAACAAAACATCTTCGACTTCATCGAATTTCAAAATCGATAAGGAGTTTATCATTTTCTGCATCAGTTAAAGCTGGTAAGTAGAATGATTTGTATGAATTTACGGAACAATTACTGTTGGTCCAATACAGTTCCCCAACACGTAAAAATCACCATTTCCGTACTGGAGTGGATTTATGTGAAATCGAAGTCTTCTTTTTTTTTTAACCGTTGTTACAGGTGTACATACTGAAAGCGAGGAAATCCATGATGGCCCTCAAGTAGAGAGCAAGGAGCAAGAACTTTATTCAACCCATATTCCCACGAATATAGTCCAGAAACTATTGTTGACGATTGGTTCTGCTGGCATGGCGATATATAGTCCGTATCGTGATGGTAAGAGGTGTGGATTGATTCTTGTATGTTACTAGCCTGTCCACCCACCCCACTCCACGATGTTATTGCCATGCTCCTAAAGTGCTGCCATATAGTATTATAATTATATTGGATTTGCTGTTTTGTGTCCTTCATTTTCTGCGGTTCTGTAGTCTTGGGAACGACTTGTCTTGGGTCCAGTTGTCTTTGCTCGAATTTCACCAGACAGGAAACAATTGAGTGCCACAGGTTTGAAGAAACACTACGTTCAGTCTTGAGTCAGGTTTGAGTTTTATGGCCCTTGTTGTGATTAGATCAGTTTGCGAGGACTTTAGAGCTGAGATGGGTTTTCATTGTACGTAATGAAGGAGGGCAATTATTTGGGTAAAACATAGGTCGAATTTCCAAATTTTGAACCAGGTGCAACGTGCAAATTTGCACCCCAAATCTGTTACTGGGGTGCAAAAAAATCTATGGAGTGCAAAACCAACACTGTGGCCTCCTATTTTATAGCTATTGAAAATTCTTACATTCAGCATCTCAGTAATACCAAGAGTGAGATAGGTGGTTTGGGGCCACCTATCTCACTCTTGATAATACGTATCCTACGCTTTGCTTAAAACTGACTCCACTATTCAACTGAAAAACCTATACACATAGTTTAACCAAATGTAGTAATAAATGGAGTTAACTTCTTTGGAAGGAATGGTGTCACAGGAAATATAATTCCAAGTTGTGTAAAATGCCGCAAACCGCAAGTCTGTAGCTTGTGAGGTTCAAAGGTTATGAAAAATTCAACTTTGGTATGCAATTTTGCACTCCATGTGTTGCTTCTGGAGTGCACACTGAGATTTTGGAGTGCAATTTGCCCCTGTGCATCTGAATATTTCGGCCCCTGGTAAAAGCACCTTCGGTCAGATTGCAAGGTGTCATTGACCTCAAAAAGCACTTGCCATTTCTTTTTTTCTACTCGCCATGCTTGATTTTTCAAATTTACCCATTTACGTGATTGTCTATACAGTTTTATAGATATCACTATTTGGGTGTCAGTCTCTATTGCTAATTGCCTTTTTGGCAAGTATGGCTAAAATTCAAGTCGCCAATTGCGAAATGGCGGTCCAGACACTGGAGAGGGTTGAATTCTATTGTGATGGGTTCAAGTTCAAGCCTATCAGACTCATTGTCTCTCAGTTGTTTCAAGCTTATGCAATGGGGAGTGAGTTGCAGGAACATGTCGGAAACAGTTGCCCTCTCGAAAGACCGGCCGTCCAATTTGTTCTTGCCCGTGGATAATTCTGGCAAATGTTTTTGAGTGCTGGTGATTTTAAAACTTAACCAGCCTTCACGTTCGTTAAAAATATAGTAATTATTTCCCAACACTAACAGAGAAATACTGGTGTTAGGACAAAAATTGATAAGTAGGGGATGTAACTACGAGATAGAGGACAACAAAAAATTCTATGTTTTGGTGCTAGCCACAGCCGTTTTCAAGCACAGTAAGGTTCTCCATCAAATAAGCATTTAAAAGTAATGCTAGGATTCCGTGTGATAGGACCATCGTAAATAAGTAGTGGCGTTTGCGAAGCTATCCCCGAGAGCCATTGTGCACACAGGCACATTGGCTGCTTTCCTTCCGCAGCTAGTTAATGGTTGCCTTGGTTTTAAAAAAAAATTGTTTTGGGTGCACGTCTTGGGCAGGAATAACTAAACATTCATAAAACAATGAAAAAATTGTGAATTCTATGACTTCTCCGAAGAGTGCGTATTTGATTTTTTCTATTTTGTCCTAATTGTTGATAATCCTTAAGTCACGTCTCCTATGTTCATGCTATCCACGCTGCAATACCATCCTTAATTTCTGCAGTAGAGACATTTATACGTGTGCACAGTCACAACTCGTGGAGGTTCATGAAACGCAAAATTCAGCATTATTTCATTTGGAGAACTTCATTATTTCGCCTGCAGTATTATTTCGCATTCATTATTTCGCCTTAGTACGAATGCCTTAATTCGTACTCAGACCTGTTTTACAGATGGGTGATGAATTCCAAGTGGGCTGGGACCCAGGCTCTTATCTGGCAGTTCGATTAGGCTAATACACATGTAGTAGCCATGGCTGAGAGTCAGCCAGCTAACTGATGACCCCACATGCCTGGCCTACTACAATCACAACCCTTGTGAAATCAAAGAAGCCACAAAAACATCACACCCTGAAAGACAGCACCAGCTGGAGCACACAATCCATTTCAAAACACCCGGTTTCTGCTTCTGATCGCAATAGAATGTTGTTACCGACGCTCACAGAAACTGGAGGATAACCAAATAGCTGCAGACATGAATCTAGACAAAACCACCCCAACTGAAGCTTTCGCTGTACCCACATGCAGTCCCGCAACTAGTATCTAACGCTACTGCTACAACTCTGCCCAGAAATCTGTAACCTTGCGTAAGGAGCCCTAACTCGGCCCAGTAACAACACCCGCGCTGCACCCAGCAATAAAAAAACTTATAATCGCACTAACCTTCAGACACAAGGGCTGCCAGGCCAAATCACACCGCACCACCAGCAGAGACCCAACTAACCACAGACTACTTTGAACCACGTCACTTATCCTGTTGTAAGGGGAAAATCCCCTGCACAGCACCCCAAAACTTATCCCTGCTTATTACTGATTGTCCCAAAACCGAGTGTTCAGGATACAGTGGTCTATGTGGGCAGTGCCCAGCTGTATATATTGGAGAGACCGACTGAGATTCGACTGAGAGACACAAACACATTCGGCCACACACAACAATAAATTGTTCCAATGGAGGGTCCAGCCCATCACGCCACCAAAAAATAGAATGGAACAAATCATCTACCATACTATCGTCAAACTCTTATTGAAACCCACACCTCCGAACCTTTGAGGCTATTGCCATCAAAACCTTCAAAAAAAGATGGGGTGCCCCTGATGAATCTCCTTACTTTTCGAACGATTCATAATCATGTTCGACCAACGCTAGCTCCAATGATCCACGCTACATGGAAAGCAAGACTGAGCTCCACTCCCAGTGAAGCTTCTCAAGATCAGTGGTCGCCAACAACAACAACAGCGGTAATTTTAAATTAGCATGATAGCCACACCACTGTAACCGAAACAAATCCAAACCTGAAGTACCCTTAGGATGACACAGCGATGCAGGGAACGTTTCCTAGTGCTTGTCGAAAATTAGTGCAACGTGTAACTTGCCCGAACTTTTAAATTTTGCATAGTATGTTTCATCATGAACAGGGTTCATGCGCAGTATTCAATGTCTGTTCTATTTTGTAGATATGGTCGCAGTTTTGGGGGAAACCACAGGCCCTTTTGCGTTGAGGAGCATGTACCAAAAAATGATGCTGGATTCAGAAGGGCAACAAATCTTACAGTAAGTTTTTTTTTTTTTGGTTTTTACAGTTCGTGGCTTAAAATTGTGTAATGTGTTTACACATTTTTGTTTCAGTGATAGGCCACGTATCAACACTTCTACTGTTGATGTGAAGTATTTGGAATCTCTACCAGAGGATACTTTTGGTAAAGCTTACTTCAGATTTCTGGATGACAATGTAAGTTAACAAATGTTTGATAACAGATTGCTGGTCATACTACTAATTCTGTAATGAACTAAGACTCGACGAGCAGTCAGTATACCAAATTAATCAGCCAGGCAAAGCTGAAGCCTTCCTGACCGTAGTGTGTTTTTGGTACCAACGATTTTAGACCTAACTGCGAAGAGTCTGAACAGCAATCATACAGTGCTGTTGTCCGTAAACTGAACTCTGTTATCGCTTAGGTTACTTGTTTCAACGGCTGATTTTATAAGAATCAAATTTGCAGTAATTGTGTAATATGTATGCCATTTCTTCATTTGATTACATAAACTGTTGTCACCCAAGTTTAATTGTGTTTTTCACCCGTCCATTGTACAGTTTTTAATCTCTTTTATCCGAACTAATTCGGACCGAGGGATATTTACATAAGGCCACAAAAAAAATATGTGTTTCTCAGGTCCCTTCTTGGTTGACCCAAAACCTTGCTGGTCAAAATTGTAAATCGATTTTGAGGCGAATGTGTTATTGTTTTGCATCTTGAGCATTTCAAAGAAAACGCAAGACAAATGATTAAGTTGAGTAGCATCTTTTAGCTGAAGTTGAGTAGCCATCTTTGGGTCTTAACCACCCTATATTTGTATAGTACTTTGTTTTTATTGCTAATTGTTTGCTTTTTAATCTAGCTAAAAAATTTATAAAAAAAAAAATCCTAAAAAGAGGACATTTGAATAATGAAAAAAAAAAAGCCTATCACTGGGTCACTTACGTAAATAAAAATATTCCCTATAGGCCACTTAAAAAAAGAAAGCTCCTTCTCGGGCCTTTTTCTCAAGAAATCGGTGGGGGCGGGGGGGCAGATTGTAGCGGCGGACGCTACGACGGCTGAGGTGCTTGTAGCGCCCCCGACATCCTTGGTTGACGAGTACTTCTTTGCATTAGGTTACGTGATTATTTCGACAATAAGCACAGCATGGGCTACAGTCCCGGCACGGGGGATGGAGCGTCGGTATCCTATTCTAGGCCTAACCTTAATGCTTCCGGTAATACACTGCCACCAACGGTGGATTAATTTAATTGCTTAAACGAAGTATGAAGCTAAAATGGGCTACATAATAATTTACACTAAAAAACAATTAATCTTACTAGGAAACGAACCTGAGGTTTAAAACTCTTGGTTTTTATTTTAAAACATCAGAATGAAAAGAATAAACACTTTTACATTTAAGTTCACTAGTTTAGCTTTTGACAAGTTTGGCAAAAACAATTTAACAGAATTTACATTAGAAATTCACTTGGATACAAGAACAACGATGTTTGTTCTTAAACACTTAATTTAGACAAGAAAAAGCATTTTTATCTTGGGTTCCTATCGAGGAATACCCAGCAAGCTGAACCGCGTCCGCTAAGTTACAACTATATTTGACAACTGTAGTTTTCAAGTCGTCCCACAGTTATTTTTCCTCGCGAGGATCAAACCGTCCCTTTGTTTACTTTTGAAAAATGAACAAAGTAAGAAACTGGCTTTTTAGAAAGAGATGCCTACTCTAACATTATGGTGGTAAAGACCAGCAATGCCGATAAGGCTTACCAACCATAAAGACTCCAAGCTAGAGGTTAATTTAAGTTAGACTATAAATTTAGAATTGTGGGGGGTCCTAAAGATAAACTTCTAAAGTTAAACTAGTTTACTTACAAACACTACCATTTTGCCCGGCATGGCAATCCAGGACGTGACATCTCCACACCCGACCGGCGTGACCCGTCTAGCTTGAGAGATCTGTGAGCTGTGCTGACTGAGCTGTAGAGGGAGGACGACTGGGGCTTTTTATGCTGGAGCAGCAGATTTTCTCTACCTAAGCGCGGACGCCGAGGAGAGCTACGGGGGTCTGATTGGTGGAGGGCCAGGAGAACAATGGGAAAGTCGGTAGAGCAAAGGGTTTTGGTGCAGAGCCGTTTGAAGAAGTAGGGAATGGTTAGAGATCGACCAAATAGAGTTTTCAACTCTTGAACTTTGGGAAATGGTCTTTGCATTGGGAAATTGATTATAGATTGATTATTTACAAATGCACATCGTGAATAGGCTCTTGTTAAAGCTTAATACTTGGCTTTGGGTAATGCAGAGAGCATTACTATTAAATTTTATAAGCTTTAACTGGAAACAGCAGTGTTAGACACCACAACTAGTTTTGGCGGGGGGGGGGGGGGTGAATTGAGGATTCTAAGTTTTTAAGCACAGTTTGACTTTCGGATTGCATGGAAACAGATCTTTTATAAATATCTTTTGGTTTTTAATAGTAGAGAAAGCTAGTAGCAACATTCGGATGGGTCAGTCGAGTTTGGTAGAGAATTACAACAAAACATATATACACAAAAATTCGTGTCCGGTGATTGCCGATGTCTGTATATTTTGGACTAGTGGTAGCGTTTTGGGGGCAAAAGATTATTATTAAGAATGCATAAAAAGAATTAATATATTAGCTTAGAGAATGCTATAACGCATTTAAGTTTGAGTAAAATAAATAACATCAAAGTTAAAGGACAGGCGACGATCGCTGTGGAAATTGTTCATAAAGGTTGCAGCTGTTCAACATAATAAAAAATATCACACTCACAAAGTTGTCTGTATAATTAAGTAGGAGGTTAAGTACCTTCGCAGAGGAAGCTCCTCCTCTAAAACACTAAACTAATGTTTTCGGCTTTATGCCTAAGTGAAAATAAAAAGTAAATACAAATTTTTACAAGTGGCGAAAATGGCGTCTCGTGTGCTACGGTGATTTTACGGCTTCAGTTTCGTGCGTTTTTCTAAATGCTGTAGAATGACTTCTAGATGGAATTTTCGTGTTCTGTTTGCGGGGGGAAACAGATAAAGTTCGTGGCTATTAAGAGCCGTTTGGATGAGACGAATTGGTCCATTTTCTTGGGAGATACAGGCGTTTGAAATTTGGGGTTTTTCCCCGGCCGAGGCATTTGGGCGCTCAAAGAAAAAAAATTTCTTCGTTTAGCAAAACGAAGGTTTTTCGGCGGTCCACGTTTACAAGATGTTATTTTTTATTTTATTATTTTTTGGCCCGATTTTTCCTTAAATTCGGGGGAATTTATTATTTTTTTTGTGTAAAATAAAAAACAATTGAAAAAATGCACCATCTTACAGTGAGTGTTCAGAAACTAACTGTTAAAATACGGTTATAGGCTACTCATTGACAACAAATACAGGCCTGTATTTGCAACTTTTTGCAAGGCTGTGATGACTTAGGTGTAAAAGAAGTCCGCCTATCATCATCAGGCAACGGCCAGTCGGCCACTATTTCAATCCACAATTCTCGCATAATACCAGTGTTGTTGGCGTCTGCTGTTATGTTTACGTTTGAAACTGCAAAGTTGGTTAAAGAACACTGCCTCGTAATTCTGCTTACCACGTGCCATGAAATGATTTAACAACAAGAAAAGTAATTTTATATTTATTTTCATTTATCACTATGGACGTACTCCCACACGTTTATCGATGAGGTGTCAACCTTGTTCACTCTCTGTGAGGAACTTCATGTGACATTGTTGACCTGACACATCGCAGGCGAAACTTAATGTGCTGACCGACGACCTGTCCTGGCCGGACAAAATACTAACCACAGAATGGAAGCTGTCCCTGAAGATTGTTCAAACAATCTTCCAGAAGTGGGGGACATCTCGGATAGATCTCTTTGCCACACGTCACAAACATCAGCTGTAGAAGCCCCTTTTCGGGTTGACCTGAGCATCTGGTCGACAGTTAGCCTCAGCCTGACGTGGGTCGAGATGTTCGCTTACGCCTTCCCCCGTTCTCCCTCCTTCAGAGGGTATTGAAGAAAATTCGGTAATCCAACGACGAGTCTCTTCTTGTAGCGTCATTTTGGCCAAACTGTGGTTCATGGAGCTGCAGGATTTAGCACGGGAGGATCCTGTCCCATTGCCGCTGACGTCGGATCTCCTGACGCAACACAAGGGCAAAACCCTGCAGCAAATCCCAGCTATTCTTCGCCCAGCTATTCTTCGTCTTCACGCGGGGAGACTTTCAAGATGAAGCTGAGGTTCGCATGTTTTTCCTCGCTTGTAATGAAACTATTCCTTTAGTGCCGTAGGGTGTCGACTATGAAGATTTATGAGGCGAAGTGGCGCAGACGGTTTGCCCGATGCACTGAACAGTGAACCCTTGTGATCCCGCTGTTGCTTCTCTGGCGGCCTTTTTGGACTTTCTTTTCCAGGCAGGTTTGTCCCCCATTGCACAGTTTCTTTCATTAAGGGAAATTGTTCTGTCATTAACTCAGTCTTGACTTGTATCGGCTCTTCTGAAACATGCAACAGCAAGGTGATTTCCAGGTTCGTCCATGCCTTCGATAACCTTCGACCGCAGGTCTGTCGTTTGTTTCTTTCTTGGAATTTTTCTTTGAGGTTATCAAGTTTGATGGTCAACTGTTAGCTATTCAGAAGACGTTGTTCTTGGTGGTCATGGCCACAGCAGCTCATCAGTACGAATTGGCTTTCTTCAGGGAAGATGGCCACTTTTGCTTCAGTAAGGACTGGTCTAAGGTGACTCTTGTCTGTGCCGGTGGAGTTCCATGTAAAGAATCATTCCCCGGATGAGGATCCGCGTCATATTATGATCAAGGCCATCGTACCGGTGGTGGACCCGTTGGCTCGTAAAGGATTACAGTCCCCTGTTCGCGCGAAGAGGTTATGTGGAATATTCTCCGCTACCATCTTCTACTCAGCCGCAGAAGGACAGGACAGCACCTCGAACGCCTCTCTTTCTTCTAATGGATAAAAACTTTGTGACCTGTCTCGTACTCTGGTTCCTCCGACTAAGATCGCGGTTTGTATTCGTGATGTGATTCGCCGGGCATATGGCATTATCCCCAACCATCTAGTGTCCCCTTGGACGAAATTGTGACTGCCTGCGCATGACGCAATAGTAACATGTTTATTAGCGACTATCTGAGAGACATCAGTGGGGCTATAGGCGGTGCACAAATGATATCACACTTAATGGGTATCTTATTTCATGAATAGAAGTTGTTAGATGTAAAGGTATCAGCTGTGCATGTTAAGCTCAAGTTTTAGCTCGACACTCCTCCTTTTGGACAAAGTCAGCTAATAAGTAGAGGGAAGTGTTTTCGGGTAGTAGTGAAAATGTTATTTTAAAGATAAAATTACTTTTTACTTATCCTAAAATATGTGCCTTTCGTATCAACCCACCCACCATCCCACTCTCACTGAACAGAATAGTTCACAAACGATCGTGAGGATGGGTGGCATTGGATTCTATGAGGTCAGCACGCACGAATTGTGTAAACAAACTGAAATCTTATCCAGCACAAAAAAAGCAAATTTCATTACAAGCAAGACTTTTAAAGTTTGGAAACTGCATTACTTGCAATTAAAAGCTTAATATGAGAACACTCAACATGAAAATGGATGGTGTGGATGGTTAGGCAGTGGACAAGTCGGGTGTAGTAAGGGCCTTAAGTTGTAGGCCTTCATAACAAATCCAGACCTTCCTGATGTCCTAGATATGGTATTTGAATGCCTTGCTAGTTTGATTACGGCTTATTACCAATTACTAAGGCTGTACCGGTCAGCAGTTTTGCTTCCAATCAGATCTTTCTCCGATCATTGGAAAACTTCATCCTTGCCGATAACTTGTTGATCGATCACAGTACAGTGGACAGAACCAACAGAAACATTACAGCGTTTGCGTAATCCAATCAGAAAGTTACCATTGTGCACATGCACATAAAGGGCTCTGCTCAAGTAGCACTTATCGTTTGTGCCGGCCAGGCGGGAAGTGCGGCATCTAGTGAGGACTGAACTTTGTTTCTCCATGTTGTGATTGTGAAAAAATCTTTGCTGCTAACAATTTGATGTTACGAAGTTAACAATTACAGTAAAACCTCGTTAACTCAAACTCGCTTAAGTTAAACTATCGGTTAAGTCAAACAATTTTGTGCGCTTTGGTTGGCCCAATACAAAACTAACCTCTTTATCTCAAACAAATATCGGTTAACGCAAACCCCAGTTGGTAATTTTATTATTTGACACCATGCATTTTGTGTTGCTTTCGTACCTGAAAGAGTATTGATGCTGTTTTTTTTCTGATGAACTAGTGGTGTATTTTGCATACAACACAGATGTGTACTTAGCAAACATTGGATAGAGATATACACTCTGTCCTCCCCAGGCCAACAACCTGTGTTGTGTTTTAATGCACCTCCGTTTAACTCAAACTCCGCTTAACTCAAACTGCAATGCCAGTCTCACTGGAGTTCGAGTTAATGAGGTTTCACTGTAGTATGTAATCAAATGATTGAACATGAACTAATTCATAACGTCAATTATTGCAAATAAGATGTAGAAAATGAAATATGATGGTACCTGTATAAGTTTGAGGGTATTCCCCTCAAATAAGATTGGATTGGTTACTGTAAAATATCACCGATATTTCCGATCGATCTGATCATGCTTAGTTGGCATTGATTGGATCGGCAGGATTGGATCGGTACAGCCTTACTTAATACTGATAAATTAGCTCTTTGAGTTCACAAATTTCATTACCCTTGCGTTTGATGACTTAAATTTCAAATATTTAACCCAGAACCGCCTAGATACGAACGTACGCCTTCAACGTATAACAGCGAAAAACTGAGTCCCAGCGCGAGCTTTGTGAGGGGTCCCCGGGGACCCCGAGCAAAGCGGGCAGTCACAGCCCAGTGGTCAGCGTCGTCGGCTCCAAACCGAGAGAATGTCGGTTCGAATCCGAGAACCGACCCAAGTACCATACGGACTCTAAAAAAAAGGGGTCTAAAGTTCTTTCAGGCGGTTATGGGTTAAACTTTTAACAAATTTTGTTTTTTTTAGTGTTTTACCCTATTTATCTTTTCCACTCCTGCATCTTTTTAATGGTGAAGGCTTAACTACATTCCTAACAATAATGTGCAACCAGCTATTTGGTGTTGTGCAACAATGTCTTCACTTGAAAAGTGTCGAAGAATAACTGTACTAACATGGCGGATCCTTTTAAGCCACTATCACAGTGATTGTATAGTTTTTTCTTTTTAATGTTTCAGAAAGTTAGTCCTGATACTCGGATGCCCGTCCACTTTGTTGATGATGTGGACTTAGCTTATGTGATGCAACGCTATCGAGAAACACATGATTTGGTTCACACGTTGCTCGGCATGCCTACAAACATGTTGGGCGAAGTTGCTGTGAAATGGATAGAAGCTATGCAAACAGGCCTTCCTATGTGTGCTATGGGAGCTTTATTTGGACCTCTGCGTTTTTATCCAAAGTAAGTTCACAACTTAGGCCATTAAAAAAAATAAAAAGAAGTTAGTTCTCAGGCCCCGCTGCATCGATTTTTTTATTTACATAGAAGCGACGAGGCAAAAATATCGGTTACAGATAAAAAGTGGCCCTTAATGAAGCATTCAAATATAAAGTTACCATTTTTATCATTAAATAGATTTATGGACAAGTGGTAAGCAGAATATTAAGCAGTCAGTAGTGTTCTTTATTTAACTCAAAATAAAACATAATTCCCCAAAATATGAAGCAAAATAAGGCCGAAAAAATCCACCTGTTCACATATTTCTTAAGAAAAAGGCCCAAGATCCAACTATCTTTTTTAAGTGGCCTTTAGTGTATTTTTAATTACCAGTGTGTGTAGTATAGTAGACTTGGTTTTGTGTAATATTAGCTACACTTTAAAAGTTCTCGGTACTGAAGTTCCCGAAGGCAGAAAGGGGTGCGACGTGCGACTATGTCGCAGATAATCTGGCACAATCGCAGACAAAACGTGCCGTTTTGACCAAATTTCTGCCGTTTCGCCAATTTTTGACCGATTTGGACATTCCAATACACCATTTTAATCGTCTCGACGAGACCTGTCCGTTGATGGAAGAGCCAGATCAATAGAATAAAGCATTGAAAAGTTATTCAGTAAAAACCAATAAATATGCACGTAGCCATACGAAAAAACAGATTAGCTGCAGACAATTGGTGTCGCAGACAGTGGCAGAAAATTCTGCTTTGGGGCCGAAATTACTGGTTTGCAGTGTTACTTTTCTTTAGTCCATGATACCTAGCTCAAAGCCGAAAAAATATGCAGTCAGCCTTAAAAAGTATTTGACACTGACATCGTTGCGTGTGTGTATGTGTATTCAATTTGTTT
>JAHWFP010090817.1:12544-25461 GCA_023313725.1 Lithobius niger
CCTTAGTCCACTTCATAAAACTTGGTTCTTTTGGTTTACGAAGACATTTATTTATTTTTCTGCTTCAGACAACGTCAAAAGTACCTGAGTGCTATTCTCCCGTGGGCTATTCGCTGTGGTTACCAAAGTCGATTTCTGATGAACGTATACTTTGAGAAGAGATGGGAAGAACCAATCCAACTTATACGAGATGAAATGAACATAGAACCTCCTCCGCCAGTTGCAGTGCAACGGACCAAAATGACTGAATCTTGAAACGTACTTCTAATGTTAGAAGTAGAACGTTGTGAGGTATGGTATTGTACAGTTGCAGCAAGTTAAGTATGATATACAGTTTTGTTACAGGCCGGTTGCCACCAAATTAGCATTGCAGCATCTAGGCGTATCGAGTTCTCTTTCGCAGGAAGCAAAGGAATGCACAAAGCAAAACTCTTTAAACGCTATAAACAAGCCACGTGACTCCTTAATTATTGAGTAAAAATTTGGTATGCCTTCGTGCACCTGGAAACAAGCTATAAAGATTAACAATGTTAGTGTCGCTAGATGGCACCACGGAAAAATATAAAGAAATTCCCCTGGCGCCATCTCGTGACAGTAATATCGTTAATCTTTACAGCTTGTTTCCAGGTGCACGAGGGCGTACCAAATTTTTACTCAATAATTAAGGAGTCACGTGGCTTGTTTGTATCATTTAAAGGTTTTGCTGTGTGCATTCCTTTGCTTCATGCGAGAGAGAACTCGATAGGCCTAAATGGTGCAATGCTAATTTGGTGCAACCGGCCTTTAAGTACTTTGTTCTAAAGTGTTGCACTAGAAGAGATTTTGTATGTGTTTGTATTGTCTGTTGAAGAGTGACAACATTTCGTCAATTTTTAAGTTGGTTTTTAGCATACTTGAGAAAAACGAGTTAGAAGATTGACAACAAAAAATTGTGTTTTTAACAGCCTATTTTCATTAAAATAAAAATTATTTATTTTGGAATAACTTCGTATGTCCAGTTTATATATTTTACAAAAATTTGATATTAACGAACTCAACGAACAATTGTACTCACAAATTCAAAACGAACCAGCACACTCAGTATCAGCAAATTTTCGACTGGCTGTTGACTAATCACATAGAAAGCGTCCACCTATATTCATCAGGCTCTCCTACTACCGTATAACTCCTATCTGTGTCATTGCAGTGCAGGCCATAGTAACTGCTGCTCCGAGTGGAGCACCAGCCTTCATGATTGGAGCATCAGTCAGCATCGTGGAGCACCAGCCGTTGCAACTCCGTTCCTCAAAGTTTAAACTCATTTTTTGTTTTCATAAAAATCATTTTGATAAAAAATAAAATTATGTTGACACGAATATGTGTAAGCTTTTGATGGAATTCGTTCGTCACCGGTTATTTTCCGAAATTCCTAATGCCTCCAGCCCTATGTAGTTTAAACACTTAGAACTGAAAACATTAGGATGGCAATGGCGCATGTCTCCAAATCATGTGTCCATTCATTTTTATTCCCATGGCACCATTACATGGTATACTCACTCCACTCAAAACCTTCTAAGTGAAATGAAATAAATTTATAATGTAAATTTCTGAGAACTGGAGTGCAAAACTGTATATATATTCCGACCCCGCCCCCCCCCCCTCCCCCCGCATTCTGACTGCCGTCTGTCCACAGAATCCTGCCTTTTTTTACTATTATGGAGCACCACTTCATATTCGTTAAAAAATGCCCTGTTGCAGTGTCACAGTTCAAAAGTACACTCAGTTAAATGAGCTGTCAACAATCAACTGTATGTAACTACAAACAACTAATTACTTGGAAGCATCTAAATATTTCTGGTAAGGTTTGTGACGGTACTTGGGCTAACATCACTGCCCGTTTTACGTATGCACATGCTATCCATCCATATTTCGTTCATTGCCAGCCGCGCCTAACAGTTGACTTTGCCAAAGTATTTCTCCTTGTATTTCCCGTACATGTGTTGTCGACTGCATTATTGATTGGATTTTCTGCCAGGACATCCGACCGACCGCAGATTAGGCCGGGTGGTCACCTGTGGAACTGGAAAGAAGGTTAAGTGAATTAGTAAACAACAGGTGGTAACTGCGCTGGAAGGACCTTCGTCGTATGATGCCCTAATGTGTAGAATTATCAATAT
This sequence comes from Lithobius niger, assembly GCA_023313725.1. NCBI lineage: Eukaryota > Metazoa > Arthropoda > Chilopoda > Lithobiomorpha > Lithobiidae > Lithobius > Lithobius niger. Next base: position 14,701 of record JAHWFP010090817.1, read on the forward strand.
ACCTGCTGTTGGGGTAACAGCTGAAGTGAATTATTAGAGCTATAGTGAGTTAACTTAGATATGGTGGCTGAACAGGCTACCCTAAGACCGAAGGGGCGAACTTTGAAATGATGGTATTTCAATTCAAGTGCTTTACTGTTTTCTTAGTTCTGACGAAAATGTGGGTGGAAAATTGGTCGATTGGTTCAAACCTTGAGCAGACTCTATTATACAGTATGTACCAGAAGTCCCTTACCAGTCACAAAAATCCTTAAGACTTGGATATGGGTTGCTGATAATAGCATACTCTTAAAGGAAGTCACCTATGGCGAATCCGATGATGCCATCCAAAATGACCTTGGAGGTCGTATTCAAGGCCATAAAGTAGAGAGAAAGTTGTGGGGGATTGTGCTACTTGTATAACACAGGAAGCATAACAAAAATCGCATGCAAAACAAGGAAGATATTGGCAAAAGAAGTTGTGTGGTGCAGAGAACCCATCCATGGGGCAGCAGGAAATACAGAAATAGCTGAACCATCAACCTAAAGAGTAACAAGGATAGAATTCTTGCCTGGTTTTGGTAATACTGTAAAATAAACGCCAGTGGCAGATTTAAGGCATAAGGACCGGGTGGGCAAGCCCTGAAAGGTTTTTTTTTTCCAATTCCTTTATTTTTTTTTTCATTTCCGATTAACCACTAGGCGGCTCTTCCATGCTTGAGTATCTGTTCCCTGCATTTACCAAAATTAAATGCACGAATTTCCGTGCGTTTACCTATGTGCATTTACTAGAATTTAAACCATGCTTCATATTAGTTGAATTTGGGCCTTGTACTTTTGAAATCATGGTGTTAAGTTAGTATGAGGGGGAGGGGGGAATGGATTAAGTTGACATAGCTGTTTCTTACTACCGCGTACCCCTAATTTACACAGACACTGTACGCCGTGTTTTCCCACACAATGTGTGCTAAGTTAATGTGTCTTGACATCGGCCTAATTGGCGTTTCGGTCGTACGCATTTATCAGGAGAGGTGTTAAAGGCACATAAATCCCTCCATCCTGGCCACTTCACTCGTACGTTAAAGGGGCGCTAAAATATAGTTCACACGGCCGCAGCGCGCATTGATCTCGGGAGGAACCATGATATCACATCCAACGCTAGATCATACTCATTTTGGGGCTGTGCCATGCGACTCATCATACCATGGACTTGTATGTTATCACACTATGCTCCATGATCGTACGAACGCTAAAATATAAACAGACACTGGCGCCTACGACTGCAAGTTATGACCATCAACATCTACTTCTGTCTGTTGCTGCGGTTTAATACCCACACGTTAGTTTTATTTATATTGATAAGTTAAGCAAGTAAAAGATTCTGTGGTCTTTATTCTGTGTTGATATCGAAATTTTCGTCCTATCGTTACCGAGTATGTTACGTATATTAATTTACTGACACGCAGGAATTTATTTGTGAATTCGTGGAGGCATGCGACTACCTGCTCGTTGCAATTTTTTTTTAATTAAACGAATTTCGTCCTCTTCTCCGTACCCCCACCAAAGCCACAAGCTCCTAGTACCCACCATAAAACGAAATTCCTGTTATGCCCCCACATCATTTTCTCCTCCACCTCAAAAAAAAAAATCAAACTTTTTAATTACCTTTTACGATTTCCTGTGGAAACCCCTCCCCCAGACACCAGCAAATGTAAAGCTGCTGTGAAATTTAGTTGGGAGAAAATGGGAGGATGAAGTTTCGCCCTCACCCCCCCCCCCCCCCCAGCAACCCACTAAGTACGCAATCAAAAATAAATTACCATGTCAATGCGTTGCGTCTACAGGTTAAATCACAAAGCTCATGTTGTGCAATGCCAATTGAGATATACATAATACACATTGCATTGGTTCGTGCGCAGCTGACCTTATAAACTACGATTACAAGTTAGCTTTTGTTTACGCTGGTGCTGTGTATGTAGTTTACAGTTATACATTGTAAAGTATTTATGCATGCACTAGCTATTACTAATAAAGGATATATACTATAGTAGCTAGTCAACAGTCCAAATTGTCCTAAATTTGCACTCGGGAATTTAACATAATTATCCTTCCTCCAGGGCCGCTTGCGGTAAAGGAACATAGCCATGAGAAGTGCTTACGTCAGACAGTATGCGCGCTCTCTACGTCATCAAAAATTAGAGCCAGCGGCTTACCAGCGTTATGGTGGGAGTGAGAAACCATTTGGCCCGAGCGGTATAAAAGGAGCTTAATAGCGTACATGCGCCACATCTGTCGTCGGGTTCGTACTCCGAGACAATCAAACAAAAGGTAAATTAATTCACATAAAACTATTTCCGGTAATGTATCGAGGAAAACTGTTAAAATATACCGGAGAGAGTTAATGTGCCTTTAAAGGGTGCGGGGGCGGAGGAGGGGAAGAAGGGCCTTCTACCTAAAAGAACCTTATCAGTAAAAGAAAACCTCAAAATTGTTTAAATAATAGCCTCTGGCGTTATATCTGGAGGGCTCTGGGGTATAAATGATGAATATGTAGGTTAAGAGCAGAGGTAAACAGCCAAAAAAAAAAAAAAGCCATTGAATTTTCGTGAAAAAACAGGGCTTGCCCACCTGGCCCTTTCGCCATAAATCCTCCTCTAGCGTTTATTTTACAGTATTACCAAAACCAGGCAAGAATGCTATCTTTGTTACCGTTTCATTTGATGGTGCAGCTATGTCTGTATTTCCTGCTGCCGCGTGGAAAGCTTCTCTACTCTACTCAACTTCTTTCTCCAATATCTTCCTTGTTTTGCATGCGATTTTTGTTCTGCTTCTTGTGATGTACAAGTAGCACGATCCCTCACTACTTTGTAATTTACTTTATGCCCCTATCTTGCGTAGGTTAGGAGGTACAAATTGGATGACCTTGAATACGACCTTCAAGGTCATTTTGGATGGCATCATTGGATGCCATAGGTGACTTCCTATATGAGTATGCTATTATCAGCAACCCATATCCAAGTCTTACGGATATATTTGACTGGTACGGGACTTCTGGGACATACTGTATACGAAAACTACGATCGTAAGTTGTGAGAAAACACTTGCTGGGAGCGAATTTGAATTGATAAAAGTGACTTATCAGGCGTTTGGAAGTCTGAACCATTCGTGGGGCTGTGATGTCCCAGATAAAAAAAAAAAAAGCTATGGCTATGATCAAGTGTCCTAAATGCAGTTACCCGGAGAGTGAAGTTACAACAACGCATGCTACTGTGAGAGTTCGAAAAAGTCCCAAGGAAAAATGCTCAATCTCATTCCCTGTGATGTACAAGTAGCACAATCTCTCACAACTTTGTAATTTACTTTTATGCCCCTATCTTGCGTAGGTTAGGAGGTACAAATTGGATGACCTTGAATATGACCTCCAAGGTCATTTTGGATGGCATCTTTGGATTCGCCATAGGTGACTTCCTATACGAGTATGCTATTATCAGCAACCCATATCCAAGTCTTACGGATGTATTTGACTGGTACGGGACTTCTGGGACATACTGTATACGAAAACTACGATCGTAAGTTGTGAGAAAATACTTGCTGGGAGCGAATTTGAATTGATGAAAGTGACTTATCAGACGTTTGGCAGTCCAAACCATTCGTGGGGCTGTGATGTCCCAGATATAAAAAAAAAACTATGGCGATGATCAAGTGTCTTAAATGCAGTTACCTGGAGAATGAAGTTACATGCTACTGTGAGAGTTCGAAAAAGTCCCAAGAAAAAATGCTCAATCTCACAACGCAGAAATTCCTTCTAATGCTGCAAATTTTCGACACTTTTTGTGGAGGACAGTGTAAGTCTTCTCCCACCAGTCTTCATCGTGCATTTGCTTGACGAAGCTTTAGTACGTTTGATCACATTGGATGTTCTATTATCATTTGAATCGCGCGCACTCTGTGGTCTCTGATATTTGTCGGGTCGTTTCCTTCTTCTGGTGAGGCTTGCATGGAGGTCTGCACTCACAAGGTACAGTACTGTATACCGAATGTAGAGGGGGCCTGGATGTTCATCATTCGATAGTTTTCACTTACATGTGATTGAATTGCCAATGACTCTAATCCTCTCGAGTGCCTGTCTTTTGTTGAAGTCTCAGTATGCTCCCAGTCTATTCTGTGCCGTATGCTCATGCGGTGGGCCGCAACCACGACACCTTTTTTTTCCCTCTCTCCTCACGTCCGCCTTGTGTGGACGAACTCGATTCCAAACTCCCTTGTGTGCCTCACCAACATAGACGGTGATTGTGGTGTTGCACAGGAAAGATTGCATAAGAAAGTGTGTGGTTGGAGGACATGGCATCATCGGGCATGTACGTTGAAATGAAGTACAATGGGAATGGCCCACAGCTAGACTTCTAGTGTAGTATTGAAAGATTGCAGATAGAAAGTGTTATATCTGAAGTTCTAGTATAGTCTTGAAAGATTGCAGATAAAAATTGTTATATCTGAAGACGAGGTGACGGAATTAAAAGCACATGAACCACAGAAACTACATGTTTGCACAGATAGAGCTCCATAGAGATGGGAATCCTTTGCGCCTCATAACATCAGCGCAAAGGATTGATTGGAAGGTGGCGTTCCTTCTTAAGAAATATGTTGCGAGGCCCTACCGTCGTAAATATATTGCAGAAATGGTCGAATACCTGAGAGATGTAAGAGTTGTTTATTCACCGTGCAGAAGATGTTTCCTAGTTTGTCACATAAGCTAATTTTAGAAATGATGAGACTTTCGGCTTAGAAGTGCGGGATCCCGAAGAAGGAGTTTGAGAGAGATGAGGCCCTTCTAAACGTCGTCCTTGCCTCCATCTGTGTTGAGTTACATAGTAGAACTTTTCGGCAAAGTAAAGGTGCACCTACGGTGTTTTCAAGCTTCCCCATAATTGCCGATATGGTGATGCAGCATCTGAACAGCGCAGTTCTGGACTGCTTTCCGGGGATTAAAATGTGGAAACGATTTGTGGACAATGTTTTAGCCATTTTGAAGAAGAGGGTGATAGAAGATGCGTTGAAGCTTGTAAATGATTGGAGTACTGATCCAAAATTCACATACGAGACTAAGAAAGAAGGGGTGATCCCATTTCTGGACTTGGGAGATCCGACGATCCGAATGTGGAGGCATTATCATCCAGTCATATAGCAAACCAACAGCTCTGAATAAGGGCATTGCGTACACCTTAGGGCACGCTAAGATTATGTTGGAGATGATTGTGAAGAACGAGTTTATGAGACTGGTGCGCAACTCTACGTCAGCAACAGAAGCAAGGCCGCACCTTCGGCAAGCCTTCGTTCAAGCACCTTAATAAAGAATCATTAGACTATTAACCAATACATCCAACCAGAAATATGCCCAACACCAGGCCTGGTGCCATCCGCCATCTTAGATTTGGAACATGATCCCTTACATTCATGATCCCCCACATTCACTTTAAAAAAATGGACTTTTTCATTGCACTAGAAAGCCATTCTGCCGAGAGCTAACCTTGGCAGGATATGTTTACAATAACTTAGCAGCACACAATAGAGATCGCCATGCTATGAATCCAACTTGAAGAATCACAAGTTGGAGGGGGGGGGGGGTCTTATGAGTAAGGTAAACATACATTAAAGTTTTCGAGTCGCAATAATTATTAACAGGGACTAAACGAGGATTAGAGCCTTTTGATATATTAGTAAATTAAACAGCAGTTTTTGAGGGACTGCTGTAACCGTGTTTAAGTATGATGTCCATCACAATGTATGCTCACTAATCAGTACTTGCGTAACCAATCTGCTGTGAACTAGATGAATGAAACTAGTCAACAATTTTGGAACAATACTGCGATCCTACTAGCATAAGTATACTCATACCTTGAATTATTACTACCGTAAATCTGCAATTGAGATATTAGTATTTTGATAATTACTGTGGTGATTACTATAACTAAAACTGCAATTATAGTGATTTAATTGCAGGTTAAGTTATAGTGATCACCATAGTAATAATAATAAGTTTCAACAAACAATAAGATTAAGTACTAGCTATTGAAGAGGTATAAATTCATTCCTCTCAGGCTAACAGCACAGAGATGATTGATTCGTGGGCATCTTCCTCCTTCAAAAACGACAGAGAACATATTTCCCCTTTAGGTCTGACATTTTTCCCAGAACTCCCCCCCCCCCCAGTCGTTTTCTATTCAGGAAAAAAATATTTATTAAAAAAAAAGAAAATTACTTTATTTTTAATTAATTGCCAAGGTGGTACGAGCGCGCGTACATTGAGCACAAAAGCAACTTTCGTGCCATCGAAGGCACACTACCAGAATGAACTGTACATCGAAAACACATCTGGCAATACACAGTCAGAACTGAGTGGGGGGAGGGAATCACTTTGTGCGGGAACAATAAATACCCTAAAGTATCCCCAATCAGAACTGCCAGAAACTCACTGCAGGGATAGATGAAGAATGAAACTCCATATGTGCGCTTGATGTATGGTTTGTTCTACTGTGTGTTCAGTATACGACTTTTAGCAAAAACTAATTGCTTTGTAAGGTATTTGTTTTAATTGTGGAAGGTGTCTGGGGAAAAAGAAGCTGGGAAGAGAGGGAATAATGTCAGAGTTAAGGGAGAATTTGTCCACTGTCGTTATATGGAGGGGGAGGGATACTAGACAGTCTACCGCCTGGTTTAGTCGACTGGATAACCATACAAAATAAGTGCTGCTGGTTACAAGCCAAGGAAAAAAGGTGAAGCTACCAAAGAGGAAAAACTGCGCTAGTCAAAGAAAATAGTGTTTATTTAAACACGTTTCGAGTTGGCTGCGAAAAAATCAAGGCAGAAAAATAAAGACAAGGCAAGTCAAAATTCTTCAAGCCTAATTAGTTAAACTATGCGCCACGGCTGTTTGCCATGATGTGCATATCACGTGACTGGGCTAGTCCACTCAGACAGCCAGTGATCCGCTATTCTCATTTGTCATTGGCTAAATCATGATGACATCACGGCGAACAGCCGTGGCTCGTGGTATAGTTGGTGTGATCGAACCGACTCAGATCAGTTTAACAGTCGGCCGAAGAAGATATTGGGTAAGGTGTAAACAAAAATACAAGAAGGACAAAAGTTAAACTTTCTCCTTCGCAGAATGGGATACCTTCCTTTGACCGCACCACGTTTTATCTTACTAATTTGCATCAAATTTTACTCTAATTTATGCAATCTTACGTCACTTCGGGTCGCCTCCGCGCTATCCTCCTTCCTACACTGTCATTGTTTGCCGCAGCACGGATGGTTGTGTGGTTTAGCACGTCCAACAATTATTTTTCGACATCGTGATTGTGTATACGTTACCCAAGACGCTGAAAGTGGATTATCAGGACGATTTGGGAGCGGAAGGTGATAAAATGGCGGACCGCCCAACTGTAAGTAAGCCTATCGTAGATAAAAGCAAAGATGGCGGTGCCGTAAAACCGAATGTGTCTCGACCGGCGGGCGAGCCAGTAATTCCGGGGGGGAAGTCTTGTAGAGACGATGAATGCGCTGCCCGGTTTATTGGGGCGTGAAATGCAATTGTCATTGGCAAAAGCTGCGGAAAGTGGTCGAGCGAGAGAGACCATTATGAGTGGTGACATGTGGCTGAGCAATAATGTAGTGGATGGCTCACGGGGTGCAAGCCGTGGAGTAAAACAGGTGGCCTAATGGCCGCACCATAGAGAGATGGTCAGTAATTTAGACGCCTGGGGTGGCGATGATTATTTTAGCGGATATTTGGACGCTTCTGTCACACCTTTGGGTGATCGGGAGTTCAAGGCGAAACCCGTAATGATGGTAATGCACCGGTGAAGTGTTGGTTGCTGACAAATTGGAATAGTCGTTGTGGCCGGAAGCTATTAAGACAAAGGCGCCTGTTTGGAAGTTAGACAAGTCCGTCCTGGCGTGGTGGAATAAAAATAAAAATATTAGGTTAGCACCTGGTAAAAGAACGTCGATTGCGGATCCATATATTGTTGATGACGTAGTGCAGAGAGAGTTTGTGCCGCCACGCACACCGTTACTACCACGCCTACGTGAAAAGCATCCACTCCTAGCTACTATCGATAGCGGTTTAGTGTCGGTTGAGACGGAAATGTTTGCAGCGCTGCTCCCACTGCTTCGGGCGTTACAATTCTGTGGAATGAAACCAGTTGGTTACTCAAGCATGTGGCAGGCCCAGATTTCACAAACACTAGTCGATGCAACTGACATTACAGATTCGGGCGTTGTTGTCAATGAACGGGGTGAGGCGTGACCGTTTACAATACGCATTTGCAGAAATCATCCGTCCAGAATGGGTGGCGTGTCTGCCAACGCTGAGTGAACTTTTTGGAGATCCATTACCAGAGGTGTTAAAACGTGCGCAGACGGAGGCGGCAGCGACGCTGCGAGCAACCTCGCAGCCAAGGCGATTCTTGCAAAACACCCGTCGGGGTGGGGCGTTTCGGCCAGGTCGGGGATGGCACTCGCGGTCCCGAGAAGGTGACAGGTGGCAATAATCTTGAGGGTGAGGACCGCTACATCTGGCAGTGCGGGAGCTGGCGATGTTTTGTGTTTCGTAAATTATGATTTTTTGAGAGTGCGGCCCCCGGTGGGGGACGAGGAGCTGCGGACAGTTACGGCGACGTTGTGTGGGGACGGAGACACGTGTGGCGTTAGGTCGAACCAGGGTTCGACTGTACTTAACACTATTGACTCAGGTAGAGTCGGGGCGGACCAGAGGGGTCAGCGGCCAGAGTTGGAGTTATCGACTATGGCGAGGGACGTCCTGCGATCGGATGTTGCGGATGCAACAAGAAAAGTGTATTCCTATAAGTGGAAACGATGGGAACGCTGGTGTGTTCAACAAGGCTGCTACCCTTGGACAGCATCGACGGCGGTGTGCATGAACTGTTTAGCTGAACTGTTCCGAGAGGGTCTACAATTTTGCACTATAGTAGGTTACCTTGCAGCAATTGCAAAATTCCAAGTGAAAAGCCAGGCTGGTACGGTGGCACAACGGCCGGTGATGAAACGTTTTGTTCGGGGCCTGTTCTGCAGGAGACCACCGACGCCACGGTACGTGGCAATCTGGGACCATCGGGTCGTTGCGAGGTACCTGAAGACACTGCATCCGCCCAAGGACCTAACCCTCTAACAGTTGTCGTATAAGATGGTGATGCTGCTAGTGATTTGCGCAGGGAACAGGGCTAACGAACTGGCAAAATTAAGTCTAGAATGGTGCGATTTTGGAGTGGACGAGGCCGTCTTCTTGGTCCGCGACCACAAAACATCCAGGAGTGGTCCGCATGAAGCGCAATGCTGACAGGACGCTGGATGCAATGCAGTATGTGGCATCTTACATGCGGCACACAGCACCGATGAGGGACCAACAAGCACTGGCCTCGGGTGCCAGACCTACTCAACTCCTCCTGTCGTATGTGAAGCCACACCAGCCTATTGGAACGCAGACGGTGGCAAGGTGGATTTGTGCTGTGCTCCACGATTCTAGAATTCTCTCCAGCCCCCCCCCCCCCCCCCCCCCTGTGGTGCCGCCCCTGACCGGAAGTGACGTAAGATTGCATAAATTACAGTAAAATTTGATGCAAATTAGTAAGATAAAACGTTTAAAAATGTCGCATCGCTTACTTTGAAAATTCGAGTTCATGTTTGCGTTTTTTTTTACGCTTAGATTTCAAAGTAAAGGATATTTACCGTTTCAATATCCTTGCAAATTTTCGACAGTCAGGTTTGTCTGGAGTTGGAGGGGCTCAGAACGACTGTCTTCATCAGTCTACCACATCACCGCCTACTTCGTCGTGATCGTTCGTCTGCTTTCGTTCGTCTCTGACTGTCCCTGACTGTCGAAAATTTGCTAGGATATTGGAAAGGTAAATATCCTTTACTGTGAAATCTAAGCGTAAAAGAAACGTAAACAAGATAAAACGTGCCGCGGTCAAAGGAAGGTATCCCATTCTGTAACACAGATTCGTCAGATTCCACTCAGAGAACTTAGATTCTCCTGGCGAGAACAAGTTCATTTTTGCTGTAAAAAAACAGTCTGCAGGCTGTGTTATCGAAAAAAATCTATTTTTAAATTTTACAATTGCATATTTACACTGTAAAAGAAAGTTTTTCTTTCTCGCATCACAAATGGAGAATTCTTTGCACAATAGGCCTATAGTTAAAATACAGAGTATGTAATTGTAGCTGCTACACATTTGGTTCCATGTAGAAGTAGAACAGAACTCCTTCGTCGAAGATGAAGTCCTTCGCAGCCTTCTTGATAAATCCTGGAGACTCGGTCTTATTCGCTTCGGACAGGTTGGAATGAACTTCCCAGACTCTCTTAGCGAAGTCGTCTTGTTCTTGAGCTTGCCTCGCCTGGAATTTGTCGGTGATAGGCACTCTCTCCTGGTTTCCGATGTACAGCAGTTGTGGCGGGTTGCGAGACAGTGCATCAGCCACGACGTTGAGCTTCCCAGCACGGTGTACTACGTTGAAGTCATATCCTTGAATCTTCACTGCCCAGCGTCCAGTTTTGCCTGAGTTCTTCTTATATTACAGTACCCCCCACCCCCTCATTACAGGAATAAAAATGCAGTTTTTGCCAGGCAAGACGACACCCCAGTGGAATCCCCTCCCCCTTCATAAAAACAAACTGCTGTTTTTGCCAAAGGCGAGAGCCCAGTGTAGCGCCCCCTTCATACAAAAAAATTGTTTTGCCACACAAGGTTAGACCAGTGT
>JAHWFP010090818.1:1782-15499 GCA_023313725.1 Lithobius niger
TTCCCCAATGAAGAGTTTTTTTTCCTGGTTGCAAATATGAGTGTTTTGAAAATTTTGTTCGTCGTGCATATTAATGAAACCTAGACTTAGGAATTAGTTTAAGCCTCTGCGCATCTCATCTATGAGGCCGAGGATGGCATTTTTTTAATTGCTTAGAAAGGTAATGTGGTTTTTTTTCGGATTACTGGGTTTAAAAACAAATTAATAAGTCGTTTTAACGCAGTAATCAACATTTTTTATTTTTTTATTAACAATCAGCACTTTTTTTTGTGGGTTACCGTTTCCGTTTTTCAACAATATAACTCGGCTCTTGAAGCAGACTTTAAAAAAAAATTGTCATTTTCATGTCTGGCGTGAAATTTTGTTGAAATTGTAAACATGTATGATTAACTCATTCCAAACTGGAATCCAGGAACAGGCTATTTTTATTTCGCTTACCAACAAAATAACTATCTTCTCATGCCGCGTAACCATGGTATCGTTCTCATGGCAGCTTTCAATTTTTATCCATGTTTTTCATCAACTTCTGAACTTTAGATTTTTCTTTATTTGGAATTTTACGATTTTTCACAGAGTTAGGAGAGCATGATCTTTTATTTGAAACCTTACCACCTTTTTACGTGAAGCTGTTCTCTGGAAATAACCTCGAGTTATTAAACAAATCTCAATATCGTAGTCCACTATGAAGGCCTCGTCACGCTCCTCGCCTGAAGAAAACCCCCGCACGTGCGGGGGGCTGCGGGGGTGCTGGCTACGGCCCTGATCGGGCAGGAAACTTCGATGGTTGTAATTCGGCAAAGTATGAAAGTATATAAAATTTCACATTTTAGATGCAGTGACGGCTTTCTGGAACAAAGCATCTAATCCTTTACAAACAAGTTTGTTTTCAGGCAATAATTATTTAGACAAATGGTGGGGTTAAATTTAACAGTTTTCCTGATTTCCTCCATGGAGCGTCCAATCTTTCATTTTCGCGTAAATGTGTGGCTCATAACTAATTCCTTCGATACCTTAATCATTTTGTTCTCTGTAATCATTTAAACCCTTAACACTAATATGTTTCAGTCAGCAAAACGAGACTTTAGAAAAATACTTACTTGCTGTAATGCTATTTCCTTTTTATTCACGTTTTCACTATAATTTAATGCTAGGAAGACTGATGGTAACTTACTTTGTAATGTATAGCCTATTGTACACTTACAGTATTAGCAATGTGATTGTGTATACCTCTTGTGGTACATGTTATTAAAGTCAGATACAGGATCTGAGCAGACCTTGAGGCTGAATGCTATATGTGACTTTAGTTTATACAATCACAAATTATAACAAGAAATACTTGCTATCTTATAATCCTAGGCTGGTTTTTCTTTATCACGAAGGTACGAATACGAATTAGTCTACTGGGACAGAAACATCAGATTTAAATTGGAAAAATTGCTGGTGGATATTTAAGTCTAAACATTATAAACATGTAGTTAATTGTGGTAAACATGTAAACATTGTGGTAAATTTTACTGAATTATTGTAATAGTATGATTAAGTGTCACTGACACTTTGATTAATTACTCGTTCCAATAATTAAAAAAAGACAGAATGATTTCATTTTTTCTTTCATTTTTCAGTCAAAACACGACACGTTTCTATCAAAGTTCCAGCTACTAAGAAGTTTAAACCTGGAGAAAATGTGGAACTAACTTGTCTGGCTGATGGCAACCCTTATCCAAAATACCAGTGGTTCATTCACAGAACAGATGGCACTGATGTTGAACTAGTCAATGCTACATTTTCTGACTACACATTCAAATTAGCTGAAGAATGGTCTACAGAAGAGCAATATGTTTGTGGAGCCGGAAATGACTATAACGATGACTTTGTAAGATCTGCACCAATAACAGGTAAATATATAATATCAACTGGAGCAGTCAGTTTACTTAATATTTTATCGAGGTCGCGTTAATGAATGGCGGAGGGTAGGAAAAGGTACTATATGATACTACAAACAAAAACGTCAATGTGCCGTGAAAGGTGGGTTACATGATTGAAGTTTCACTTTACTTGATAAAAGGTACACGGATAAAAAGTGACGATTTTGAATAGAAATAAGCAAATGTACAATTGAGATAATTGCATATGTTTAAGTGCCGTTGTGCTTTGCCAATTAAATTATTGTTCAAGCACAACAGCACTTAATCACATGCATTTTTTTCAACTGCACCTTTGCTTATTTCAATTAAAAATCATCAATTTTTAGCCACGTACCTTTTAACAAGTAAAGTGAAACTTCAATCATAAGAGCAGAGATCATGATGAATTACAAAAATAGTTCATTGTTTTCTTTATATTTATGACAGTGTTCAGTATTAAATAAGACTTGTTAGAATAAGGTTTGCATTACTTTATTTGGTGTATTAAGTAACTTACATAAAGGTGATTAATTTTTTTTAGTGTCTACTGAAGATGAACTACATATCACCACCACAACCACACCAAGCGGTAGTACAAGTCATTATCCAAACTGGTGTGCAATGATTGCAGCTGCGATTATTCCTATATATTGGCACTTGGCGTTATCTGCAGACTGACCTTTCACCAGTTTATTTTCAGTCTGTACTAATACAATTGTGTAAGTTTATTTTGATAAGGCTGCAAAAAGTTAATTAAATGGTTCTCAAAAGTGTAAATATGTTGTTTTTTTCTTAGTACATGGAACGTTGTTTAAACCTTATTCTAAGAAGAATTTCTCATTACACGTCATCACTGTCACCAAATACTCCTGAAGCTAATGACTATATCAGCCCGAGTTCCATTCATACGATCGCCTCGAAACGAACGAATCAAATGCCCTTCAGTGGCATGTCACAACTAAAAACTTGGATCTAAATTAAGACTTTTATACAATTTGCAACATTCGCACTCTGAATTTGGTTGGACTGCCAATAAAACATAGATATTGTACTACACAACAAAATGTAGGTACCAGGAGTTATTTTTTGGTTTGGTAGTAAAAAAAAAAACGTGCACATCTGAAAGTGCTGAAAAATAACACGAGCCCTTGTCAATTTTATTTAGTGCTACTCTTGAAAACCATTTCATTAGCATTCAGCACCTAATTAAATTATTACTTCTTTCGCAAAAGAAAAACTACCTAGACTTTCCAAACCTGGAGTAATAACTGACATGCACTAGATTTGAGTTTTGTATCTGCATTACGAATGACATGAATAAAGTACAAAATTTCTTTAAGTAACTGCTTAGATATTTTTGTCATAGTTCTTCCTTATTGCCTGGTTTTGAGTATTTTGGCACCTGATGTTTAATTCCACACCTCCTGGTCTGAGAACTAAGTTTGCCTGTGGTTAAATTTTATATTTTGGTGTTAAGCAGCAATTAAAAGGTGTTTTGAGACACACCATTGTTGTTGTGGGAGTTGATTATTATCCATAAATTTCTTCACATGTATGCTCTTTATACCTCTTTGTACCGCATTGTTTTTGTTAGATGGGTTGAATCAGAGGTTTGGGTCACGGTGGACGCAGTTTTGTCTTGGGTGTCCATCATCGCTGTACTGTGCCTTACTTTTATTTATGGTTCTCGGTTGTGCAGACTAAAAGTCAAGATGTTAGTACTGAAGAGTCTTTGTAATTTTTAAACTCTGATGTGTTGTTGCTGGAACTTTTCCTACGCCGAGCATGTAATGACTAGAAGCACTGCTGATTCTACACTTTCTTACTTGATAGTATATATAAAAAATAATAATAATTATAAAAACCGAAATTGTTAAGGCTTTGTTTAAAGCAAAACTAAGTTAAATGGTTCTCTATAAATCTAGGTCAGAAAACCAGTATAGTGGAAACTGAACGTAGTAAAATTAAAGAGTTTATGCCATTGATTAATAAATTTCTTTTTGTCCAAAACTACATGATTGAGCAATAACGTTGTTTGTTCACAAATGGATCTAGAAGTAAGAAATTTCATCTACAAAAGTTAATGAAGAAATTCTGGTATCTTTACAAATATTGTAGTTAACAAGTTATGGTCAATTAAATATGATAAATTTTTTTATATTATTTTAATAATGATAACAATAAAAATAATAATTTATTTACCTTTAAGCACGAAACTGGGTAAACAGTTTGTATGTGCAGATCAATACAATTACAATTAAAATATAAACATATTTACAATTTTAAAATACAAATACACTTAAAACAGAAACATGTTTACAGTTTGTTATTGTGCTAACATATACTTAGCTTTAATAAAATTAGTATGTACAAAGAAATACATATATATATATATATATAAATTAGGTTGTTTTAATAATCTGTTAATTTTCCCAGAAACCATTCCTTTATTTTCTTTTTCATAACGTATGTTGATTTTAGGTTTCTTAAATTTTCCGGCCATTTTGTTGAATATTTTTGCAATCAAGTAGTTTAGATTTCTTTTTCCATATTAATTTCGCCATGCAGGAATTTTTAACCAATGATTATTATTACCGTACTTCTGCTTTTTTCTTGGTAGTGGAGTTTTATAGTCTTGTGGAAAGTAGTTTTGCATAATTATTCCATACTCAAGGAGTTGTTCAATACCGAAAATATTATTTTCTTTTGCAATTTCACTAGTTTTCGTATACTTATTTCTTGTACTTATTTATACTTATATTAATAATAATAATAATAATTTATTGCAAACAAATTGCTCGAAGTTTATAAAAAAAACTTCACAAAACGCATCCAGACGCCAATTTGAAGCACCAATAACTGAACATCAAAGCCCTTCCCAGTGACCAAAGCACTCTCCAAATAATACAGAGTACTTCATGTATTAGCAGCACTCACCCATTTGTTCCTAGTGGGTCACAAAACTCCAGAATGAAACACAGTTACAATTACTGGAGCCCAATGAAGTTGTCATCCGTGGCTGTTGTTTCGTTAATTTAATCCTCATCGCACTGATTTTCCATATTTTCATAATAAGCTTCTAGGTATGATACACAATGACTTTTTTTAGTATTTAGGAAAATATGATTAATTTATTCATCATATGTTCTGATTAGCCTGTGTTTTATTTAATAGTTGTAAATTATATCCGTGCTTCCTGATGACGTGTATCAGCTTGTATGTGCCATACAAATTAATAGTCAGTTAAAACCTTACCCAATAATACAAATTAAAATATGAAACATGAATAATAATTCATTTGTTGCAAAATGTGCAACAGGACTGGAAAGGGCACAGGTGCCACTAACATCCATTCTAAATAAAAATAAAAAAAACAAGAATTAAAAATGTTCAGTAACGGGAAGAAAAGGAGGAGGGAAGGGGGCATGGCTGCCTTACCAACAGGGTTAGACCTGCCACGGAGCAAACTCGCTACATAGCTAGCTCTCCATGCAGCCCAGCAGCGTACAGAAAAAATTGGGTTAATCCGACTTAATTCACCTAACCTAAGCTAACCTACACTGACTTAACCTAACTACAACAATAAAAGATCGGCAATAAAGTCGGTTTAAGCACAATCACACTAGTGGGTGTTAAGTAACGAAGTTTCGCAACGAGATCCATCCTGCTTATCTGAACTGTTTACGAAAGAAAAAAATAAGCTGCCGGGGACCATAATATATTTTATTGGACAACAATATATGATATTTAATACCTTCATCATTAATAACGTACGATGTGCGTGTTTGTACCTCTACTCTTCCAGATCTAAGGCACCTACAATGACGAGACTAGTGACAAATGAAAGATGATTACGTAAGGCTCATGTTTAGGTCTACTTTCATCACTGTGACTTGATTTTTTCGCCCTCAAATGCACGAAGAACGTTCGATCAGGCAACCTCTGAAAATTGTTTTATGATGAAAAAGTTTGATCAGACAAACTAATCAGAAAGAAAGTTGGTCGCAAAAATAAACTGTAAAAGGACCACATATTTTGCATCTTACTTAGCATTAGCAAAACGACGTGCAGTTGTCAAAATTGTTTTGCGTTAACTGACTTGACGTACAGAAAAAGCAGACATGTAGGTTTTAAAAGGTTGTCAAACATTCGCGTTTCAGATGGATTGTGCAAGCACAGTTGACAATTTCTACGTGTAGGAAACGTTTTCATTGTGTTTCTCACTTTGCTCGTTCAGTCGTCCATTTGACGTTATTCTCCCATCATATAGACCTTACGACAGGACAAGTCGGTATACAGACACGCAAGCAAACAAAGAGATCATATATTTTTAATAATGCTAAGGAATGTGATGAACGAATAGTGAGCTATAATATTTCAATTATATTTAAGTCCAGATAATCAATTCATCGATTTTGTGAAGCTGTGCAGAATAAAGAGATTGTATGAAGCATGAATCGACAAAAAGAGAGTGAGAAAAATGAACAATGTGGTTAGTAAGCATTGAACACATGCACAATTACAAAAGTATAAGCTACAATAATCCTGTAAAATGATATTATGACATAAAATGGTAATAATAATAATAATCTTTATTGTTCTGTATTACAGTTACAGTTCGCATTCTACAATATGCACGAAATTCTACTGAATTCGTATGTGTATGGTAATCTCAAAAAAATTAATAAGTATTCATGTAATTAAATAAATATATATCTTAACAAAATACACAGAATAACGTTATATACATATAAATATAAAGTTTATATACATAATAGATGCATGTCATGAATATTTTGATACTTTTTTAATTCATAAAGAGCAAATTTGTTATATCTTTATTCATCTTGTATGTGCTTTTAATTTTCCTCAGTTCTTCTGGTAGCATGTTAAATGTATGTGGGATTAAAAATGCTAGATTCCTCTTTCCATACGAGTTTTGCCATGCTGGTTCAATTAGCCACTTGTTATGTCGAATTGGTCTGGCAATAGGATATTTAAAATGATCATTAAAGCAATTTTGCGTTAAAATATTAAAACCGAACATTTGTTTAAAAGTAAGGACTTTTTGCTCCTTCTGTAGTATTTTAACGTTTTTGTTTTGCTTTCCAACATTGAATGACACTTTAATAGATTTGTTGAGAATAGGCTGTAAACGATTAATTGAGCCTGGAGAGGTAGATCCATAGATGTTACATGCATATTGGCAGATGGAGATTGGTAGTAATTCCAACAGTTGTTTTTTTGTGTTATTGTTCAACATATAACGTATTAGATAACAAATTGGAAGAACATTTGTAAGTCTGATAATGAGGTTATCAATAGACGAACAGAATTTCCAATTACTGTCAATCTCAAGCCCTAGGTATCTCACATTTTTCACTTTATCCAGACTTTTACAATCACACCCCACAAGCAATTTATGTCATGTGCAATAATTTTTAATTCTGTGTCTGGGCTACATAGTAAATGTGATATTTTTATGTGTATAAAGTAGATCTTTTGTACGCTAATGTAAAGGTCATTATTGCTTAACTAGCAGTTCGTTTTATCAAAATCCAATTGAAGATTTTTAATCATTTGCATACAGTCATTATGGATTGACAACATAAAAATATCATCAGCATGCAGTTATGTAAGTTTTCCATGATTCTTCTTGTATACTGTTAATGTAAATTAAGAAGATTAATGGGCCCAAAACAGAGCCCTGTGGGACACCGTATTTCACTTCTTTCCATTCACTGAGGTCATTTTCAATTTTCACACAGCATTTTCCGATTTGTTAAGTAACTAATAAGAATGTTCAACATTTTTCCACGAATACCGTGTTTATACAATTTTTTAATGATGATATTTTTCTGCAGCGTATCAAGTGTAAATCGATCAGGACAGCACCAACATGTTTACTTTCGTTTAAAGCACGAGTAATATTGTTATTCATGTTATGAAAGGAATGTACACATCCAGTTCCTTGCTGATATCCAAACTGGAATTTATTTATTTTACGAAACTTATTAGAAATTTTTGAATCTTTGTTGCAAAATATTTTTCCACTATTTTATTTAATACTGGCAGCAGAGCAACTGGTCTATAGTTGTTTGTATTGCTATTGCCCTTTTTGTAAACGGGTCTAAGTATCTTTTTTAAATTATCAGGCCAAATGTCCGTTTCGATAATCCTGGTTATTAATTTGACCATGAATTTAGTCTTGCTGCTAATAGTTTTAATAAAGTATTCTAATTGAAAGCCATCATAGCCAGTTGATTTTTTTATTTTTAAATTCTTGATTATATCACAAATCTCAGGTGCTGTGACGTTCAACACACACATTGATTTAAAGGGACAGTAGTCGCTTGGCCATTTTTATTAAATTTCCTCGATACACGACCGGATGTAGTTTTTTAAGAAATCATATAACAATTATTAAGAGGGCCACATGCCCGATTTCAGTGTTAAATGTGGTATCTACCTGTATTTTGTCCGATCTCTCGCGGCGGTCAGGATTTTAGCAAACTCGCGCCATTCAGTGAACCACGGTCGAGTGAACGATAGTATTACAGACTATATTCGACCGTTGCGCACCTGATGACAGAATCGGGAAAGAAACGTGCCAAAGTCAAGGCCAATTGAGATTGAAGCTGCGTTCTCGCTCACTGTAGTAGCGAGAAACTCAGCTACCATCTCATTTGCCCTTGGCCAAAGTTGAACACGATCGACGAAACCATTTATCGTGTATAAATCTGAAGAAAGAGACTGAAAAGTGGTCGAAGTTGAATTCCGAGAACAAATTTAAGACTGACGAAGAAATGGCCAGATGTCTTTTTGACTGTTGACTTGCTTACTATTGAAACATAGGGGTGACATCATTAAATTTAGCGTTGTAGAGGGCACCTTCATTGCACCTATGTAATAAAAGACGGCGGGAGGAAGAAGCACGACTTGTTACTTCAAATGTATTGCTTATTTAGACCCACAGAACTGCACTCTTGTTTGTGAAAAAAATTCTATCACCATGAGTTTTTGTTTCAATGTTATGGCAAGAAAAATTTTTGTAAGCCCAATTTTTTTTTTATAATTGAACGATGGGCCATAGTAGTTTCTACGGGTGACCCCCGTCCTTCCCCCACCCAAACAAAAAGTATCCCACTGCAGTTAAATGTTTTGACCCACCCCTTCTACATTTTCAGTTTTTGTAACCCACTTTTTGTTTATGGAGGACCATTCGGTATGGGCGAAGGGCGATGGGGTGTGAGGAAGGGATAAGACACAAGTTGAACATCATATTTACACTGACATTATTTGTTTATGCAAAATAAATTTTTTTGCAAGAAGTAGAAAGGATTTCTTGGTTGTGGCAATTAGGGTGAGGGGGAATGGAACGAATAAATTTAGGTAATTACGCATAAAATTAAGTAATTGGACAATAAGAATTTCATGATGAAAGTGACAGCATATTTTTTTATGGAAACGAGTTTGATGCAGCTCCTCAAACTTCTATTATCCTACCTAGCATGCTCTTAGTAACGTTACACAAAATTATATTGGAACTATCTCAACAGAAATACGAGAGTGAAACATAGACACGTACGTTTTTTTTTTACAATATTATTAGCATTGCAACATTCGCAGAATGGTGGGGGGATTTCTACCGAGTTGGTTTTTTACGTTTTCGCTATCAACACACGAGCCAAGGCAAACTGGGATTAAAGCTATGTTAGCTGCGAAGAACTAGCAGTTACTATATCAGTTAGCTTTGGCGCGACCACGGAGATTCACATCTGACGTCATGCGTCCTTCAGCCGGCGGATATTATGTGCAGTATCAATCCGCAGATTCGGCTCTCGGGCCTATATTGTTATGCGATGTTGCGTGTGTGAAGAACCCGGTACCATCGCTTTAACCGGATCATTCCTAATCTTTCTGTTTTCATCGCCATTCATGTGTTTCTTCTCTATGAATTTGTATTTAGCTTTTAAATTCGGAACCTATTCTGAGAAATGTTTTACACATTTTTCACAGATTGTTTTATTATTAGGAGTTTCCAAATTTTCTTTAGTTTTGTGTCAATATCGTCAATTTGTTTTTTTACCAGTTAATAAAGTTATTTTATTACAAATTTCTTTGCTATCGTCATATTTTTTTATAAAATAATCTCTGTAAAATTCATTTTTAGCATTACGTACACTTTTTTAACTTCATTTTTTTTTTATTTATTGTATTCATCAATCGGTTCCAAAAGGGACGAATTATGCTTTGTGATATGTGTCCACATTTCATTTTTTTTGGTTTATTAGTAGAAGTAGTCGTTTATTCATCCATTCATTTCTCATCCTATTTTCTGGATCATTTCCAATTTTCAGAGTCTGATTACTCTTGTATATGTTAGTTATTTTCTCTTCAATTATGTTGTACATTTCATTTGGATCCATCAAATCGTCCAGCATATCCCAGTTTATGTTGTTTAATGATATTGTTTTTGTTCAGGTGAAGACTGTATCTATTATTGTTTAGCTTTAATTTGCCAACATTTTTACTTTTCCAAATTTGAATAATTGTGAAATAGTGGTCGGCTAACTTTTGTTTAACAACGTACCCTTGACAGAATTTATTTTTTTAATTTTGTGATAATCAAGTCAAGAAAAGATTTTGTTAATTTGTTTAAGTCTTACTTCTTCTCGTGTTTCACTTTCAATTTGTTGACAGTAGCCATAAAATGCAACCAAGTTTTCTAATTTTTCGACATCAGATTTTTCAGATTAGTCAGTTGTATTTTTAAGGATATTAAAATTCAGATCACCCATAATAATAATATTTGTGTTCTCCAATAATTCTTTTTTTAATTAGAAAATCCTTTATTGTTTTGGTAAAAAAAAAAGGTTCTACTTGACCTTGGTTTTCGGTACACAACTACTAAGTTAAAATCGTCGAGATCAGATTTAAATTTCACTTCGATAGCATCATTAACAACCATTGTGTATGCTTCCATGTTGACGTCAGTGAATCTATTTTTTTTCATAAAGATTAAAATCCCTCTTCCTTTCGCCTCCGATCTGCGTTTACACATTTTATCAGAATTTTCCAAGGAGTAAAGGGTCATTTCGTGATCTTTTAGATCTGTTTCAGTTAAAGGTATAATGTATAATAGATTTTTTTAACTACACGAGGAATAAATTCCAATTAAGCTAACAATTACGTATATTTACATGAATACAGTTCAAGCTATTCTGTTTGTCAGTGCGAAGTGCGTCCCAGTTAAATTCTTCAAAGTCGTTGTATACGTCGTTGCAAAAGCTTTAATAATAATAATAATAATAATAATAATTCACTAAAATATAAGTGTTAAGTAATCATTAATATGTAAAATAATACTTATGTACAATAAACTACAGACGATTAAACTTTTCAAAGTGGTATTCGATTTAAATATCCTATATCCAAATTTAATATACAATGGATAATATTAAAACCAAGTATTCTACACCATGCTAAGCAGAGCAACCTTGGAAACCTTTGGAAACCTTTCGAAGTATTTTTGGTTTCACGGAGCTCTGCTAACCATTCTTTTTCATCTTACTAAACTTTTCAATCGTATAATTTTTGTCATGAAGTTTATTAAAAAATTGGAAGAATGTGACGCTTTCTGTTGTGCATGCCACATTCGGTTATCCATTTTGGGATTGAAACCTTGCAGACGTTTAATTGTTTAATTTTTTGAATATTCATTGATTTTTATATCTCGTCAGTCGATAGATTCTCAAAATAATTTTTAAAACATTTTTGCGATTAGAGTCTGAATTCTTTGAATCCTATTTATGCTACTATAAATACCAAATTCATAAACTTTAATTCTGTACCCTAAATTCCTCTCCATTCAAGCACTATAAATAATATTTTATTGCTGCGAAAATTTGCATTACCTGTAAATTTTAGTACTCTTATTCTCGAATGCTCTTACCCTCTAGAGATTTATTTGAATTAACGTAATGCCAGCTCCCTAGCTCCAAGGTGCACACGCGCATGCTCATCTTCCTCCAGAACAGGCATATAAACGCGTGACAATCTTTCATTCTCTAGAGCTCGTCTTGTTAAGACGTGCGCTACTCTCTGTCCCTCTGTTCTAAACCGGAAGTCATCTACCGAAAGGTGAAGGCGAAAGGTTTTATTTCGTGAAGCAAGCTAGCATCATGGCCAGAGTGCAGAGCTCTTTTAAGAAGGCGACGAAGAGGTCTATTCCATTGGAGGCTGGTTCTAGCTCTTGTGCTATGTCTCCAAGTACTCGGCCCTCTACGACTGGTTCAGAAGGTAGTAACAAATGATCTTAAAAAAGACCGGAAAGGTCAATGTATTTTTGATCAACTTATTCGTTCCTCATGTGACATTACAAAAAAAACATGACAAGTATTCTTTCTACAAATGCCTCAATATTTGCTATTTATCTATTTCCTGGTACACTTTAACGATCAAGATTAATAACAAAAAAATATTAATCATCAGAGTTGTTTAAGACGCAAATCAGCAATGCGTCGCCAAAATCTGGATCCATGATCGGTTTGGTATGATTGTTTGGTATTTTTTGTACAGGTAGGTTCTTGAGTAATTGTCTTGGTATCCATTCAGCAGTAAGAAAGCTGCCACGTGCCACCTTATTTCATTGATAACCTTATCTTATTTCCCAATACAGTTGCTGAACATCAAGAAGTGTATTTATTCTGTATACTCATCGCGACCTTCACCTTTAGTAGCCAGACTTAGATTAATATCTCGCTTGGTGATAAACGCTTGTAATTATTGTTAGATTAATCATTTTCACTGATATCACGGACCTGTTGAACTCCATGTGTTCGCTTAATAGATAAATGGATTAGATTGCATTCTTAGCTAGATGGCACGTAATCACACCCTGCCTGACGATTGTATAGGGTGTGTTTGTGTATTTCGATCTCATTGCTGTAACACTGATGGAGAATTTATTTAAGGATTGCAAAAATGTAATGAAATATAAACAGCCAACAGTCTAATAAAAAAATCAAATGCATGAAATAAACAGTCTTAAACAAACAGCAACTACATAATCAATTTTTTTTACATTTAATCCCTTTTCTACTCGTCCATACGTTTTGAAGATGGTGGGAAGAAGTGGATTCCATCCTCGAAATGCTGAAAACCTGTGCAAAGCGACCAAGCACATCCAGGGTGCAAGGCCCTGGACTGGACTGTGAACAAAGGGGACATGCTGGCGAATTAAGTAATTAAAAAAACGGCCCATCGGGGTACAGGCCTGGGTTAAATAACTAGTTTGAACTGCACGTTATTTGAAGCAAATTAAAGGTTACAGCGATTTTGAACCATAACAATCGTTTTGGAATACGGCGGTAAGGCAAGGGACAAATGGGAACCTCCAATCATGGCACGGGTAAGATAACGTCCATATTAGTTCATACAGATTAAATTGTTGCCGATTAAGGCTGCTAGCATCTCACCCGACCCTGGACAGCAGGGTGGTGGGGAATGTGTCGAAATCCCTTTTCAATCTGGTGAAAAGATCACTGCTCGACCCTTAAGAGCCTAATACTGCCAATGTTCTGCCATTATGACCAGTAGTCCTAGTTTTAAATGTGGACCTAAATCCAGCTGAATCTAACATTTTCTCTGTAATTATTTAGATTACTAGCGGAGTCGCTCGCTCATTCCGTGTCATCTCGCTCCCCTCCCCTCCCTCCTCTTCCCTTCCGTCCCGTCTCGCTCCCCCCCCCCCCTCATTTAATTTGCCGTATCGGTCGGTAGTTGGCATCGTATGTTCGCGCTGCTGGCCG
>JAHWFP010090820.1:0-12696 GCA_023313725.1 Lithobius niger
ACACGTGTAATTGTTGTCGCTTGCTGCCACTATAACAATAAATTGGGAATTTGTCAATTTACTTTCTGGCAGACCTGTACATACAACAAATTTGTAGAAGTTTGTTTTGAGCTTGCTATTCTACACCATTAACTATTCTACAAAATTACAATGTGCATCTGTAATGTGAAGTGTATTTTCATTAACTTAAATGTAATTCCAGACTTTTAAAAGTACCATATTTACAAGGCCTAATAACGATGAATGGGTTTTATTATTCAGACAATGCTGATATTTAATGCTAGTCGAAGAATAACAGCCAGTGAAGCCCTTTGCCATCCATATTTCAAGGACGACGGCTTTGTGCCATTAGTATTTTTGCCAAGACACACTCGCTCCGCATCAGGTCTCAGCACTGCAAGTAGTGAAGAAACCAACACGTTGGATTCACAACCGGACAAGTAGCCTAACTGAGCTCAGCATTTGACTTTCCACTGAATCAAAACGCACCGTAATGTGTAACATAAACATTATTGCCTAATACTACTCTTTTAAAGTGTTGCATTCAGTATTTGTTGATCTGCGTCATTAGTTTACGTGCAGGTTTGCTGAACATGTCTTTCATCGGACATTAAATATTCTGTTGAGAAGGTAATATTTTAATTGGATACCCACTATCCAATCTTTAAACAGCTAAATCAGGCGTATTTTCAAGATAAAACTTCGGATCAAAATATGATAGTGGCGGTTAATATGGTTGAAACATCCAAGGTGCCATAGCATAAATACCAACAGTGGACTAGAGTCGGGTCACAAATATTGCTGGTTTGCCTGTAGGGTAGATGCACCTTTCTTACACGCGAGCTCAAGCAAGCCAAGACATGGCGGTGAATTCAATTTGCTTTGGGAATTGTGATAAAACTTGACACAGTCAAGCTCGGGAGATAGTTTAGAACCTCGTAAAGTATTTCGAATCTGGGTGAGTAAATGTGGAGATTTTAGAACTAAGACCAAGCCAGTAAGTCTCCAATGGCTGCTACTGGAGTGTCGTGTGGTTTTGCTGTGCATCTTGTGCAAGGTGCACCCCGGCAAGTACTGGTCGAACGCCGGGAGACGCCTGGTCGAACGCCCCTTAGCGTCGTCCCTGGCCGTTTAAGTTACTCTTGTTACAGACAGCAAAACTTCTATCAAGTAATTTTACACAATATATTCGTATATCATATAACACACAGTTAGCAATAGCAGCTATATTTCATGGACCCAAACGAGCATTCACTGAGAACATCGTGGAAAGTCCAGCTTACATTACGAAAAAAAGTACAAGTGTTTAAGTAGACTTACAAATTTTATCAAATGTATTTGCACAAAGTAAATAGTGAATCTTCCGTAGCAACAATAATCGTTAGCTACCCGAATATCATAAACCTAACAACATGTGGTGCAATCATTGTTTTTTTTTTTTGTTTTTTTTTTTAATTTCCACATTAAAAGTCCATACTGGTAATTAATTTGTAAAGCTTCACAAGGTAAGGTAAGGATATCTCTCTTTAATTTAAGTAGCCCAGAAAAGAGCCCAAAACTTGAGAGGGAGGTTACTAGCACGATGCGCATAGCGCTGTGAAGCTGGCTGTGTAAGCTGCCAAATTTTATTTTCATCTTCCAGACTTTATTAACCGTCACCATCATGGCCAGAATTTTGAAAATATGTTGGATTTCTCTGTGAAACAGAATAACGGATTGGTATGTTTTCTTGTTAACACAGTTCATCCCTAGTGAGGTACAGTGTGTATTTAGAGTAATTAACCTTTTCCCTGGAGAAGATATTGGGGAACTTCTGACCAGAGAAAGGTTTCTGAATTTGATGGCCACATCAGTACGTGCTATGTTCAGCAGACCTTGTAATAGCAGCTGCAAACTCCTATCTGTGGGCCGTTTGTGAGAGCCAATTATTATTTAGCACCTAATTGATGCTGTATTAATTTGGGAATATTCTGTGGGACGTGCATTATCAAAAATTTTGCTTTATATCAGGTCAGGATAATATAAACGTACGAAATTTTTATGGTGATGGATTTCGTATGCCAGTTTGTTCGTGGTGTTTATTGCCTTGGTTTAGAAGAAAGAAAAAAATCACTTGCGAGCGTCACTACTTTGTAGGTTCACTTTTGAGAACTACTTAATTAGCACATCGCCTTTCATCTTATGTAAATTTTGTTGCGTAGCGTTTGTTGCAATTTTTTTTTGTTTAAATTTAGTCTCATTATGTTAGTTTCAACAAATTTTCTTTTGGGTTGGCCAACGATTTGTAGGCTATTGGTAATATCTGCAATAGTTGCACATTTTTGGCTTCCAGGCTTCATGACATGCCACTGAGTTTAACTTTATTCAATTTTGTTCAGTGCATTTTCACAACATCAATTCTAATTGTCCCATCAAAACTAAACACAAGTAACAAGTATTTACAAGTTTATTAAATTCTGCATTCATAAACATTAATTAATGTCTGGATATTCACATATTTCTGGTTTTTTTTTTTAATTGAAAAAATTTCCATCAATTTATGTTTTTTTTAAAGCTGTGTCTATGTTGCTACTGGTTATGCTTAGCAGTACGCAGTTAAGCTTTTTTTAGAGCTTCCAATGGTCAGTTGAACTTTTTTTTAAGAATAAGTTTGCAAAAATCGAAATCATACCTTATTGTAGCATACTGGTACCAAATTTACAGTTTCTTTTTTAAATGCAATATTGTTATTGTAAAGAAACTTTCCCCCAGTTCGGTTTTTTTTTTTGTCATGCCAAAAATGTCATTTTTAGTTGTAGCCTGTTCTGCTTATATTCCAATATCTGGATGTGCACATGCAAGCTAACTAATACTATTGATCAACAAATGCTGTGACGGCACACAACACAAACCATGCAAACTTTTGCTAAAGTATTTTACAATCATACGTTTATAATTATGTGGTGGATTTTGCACATACTAGTTTTGTGGTTGGGTTATTTGCAGCATGTAAGCACGTTCCATACGTATAATGTAGCCATCATTATGCACTGTACAAAATGTGCCATACACCAAGTCCAATTTACAGAAGAGCAGACACAATTTTGTGAACACGTAGATGACCGTACGTCCAAGCCATTACTAAGTCTGTGATTCATTAAAAAAAAAATTTAAACACTTACTACATTCCATTGAATTGGTGTTTAAATTTTAAACTCCATAGTGATTCTAAAATTGTCACTCATAGTGACCATGTCACTTCAAGCAATAGCAGTCGCACAATCGCATCAGTGTCATTATACGGTTGCGCCACAATCTTTATTGTTACTGTTCCTTGCTTGTTAGTTAATTGTTGCTCCGAAACTACCTCCCATACAACAACTGCCCAGATACATCTCCAATAAAAAAATAAAAAAAAAGGCTGTTACATTACTCCGGCTGCCTACACTAAACTTGGATAAAAACCTATGTGCAGTGTTATTGTCATTTCCGCATTTCATAACTAATAATTTCATATGGCGTCCAGAAGTGGAAAGAGGGAGGGGGGAAGGGTACAGGGTTCACAGCAAAATCTATTCTTTATTCATTTCCCTAACATCGCCGACCAAGTTTGGGCGTGCTGAAGGTTGTAGGCACTGTAAGGGCTTCTTTCTTTTAACTTTTTCCTGCTAAGGCCATGCAAAGTTAATTGTTTGGTTTACAGCCACGTGCAGTTGCCTTAAATTATCTCGAGTCAAAATTTGTTATCTAAATCTTGGTTCACCTGCTAACATAATGACCGATTTTGACATTCCAATACACCATTTTAATCAGCTCGAAACAAGCTTGTCAGTGGTGCTAATTTCAAGCCGCTAGCTCAAACCAGTAAGAAGTTATTTGCAAAAAATAAAAACACTAAATACTAGATGACTTAATACCGGTAACTTATTAGCAAACCTTTTTTGAGCATATCACATACTATTTTAGCTTTGAGCTAGGTACATGTCAAAGAAACGTGATCAGTTAAATAAAATAAAATGCCTGGTTGACTGGTGCTTCAATTTGGAATCTCTCCTGTAAACCAAACCTTTTTTTTCCGTGGCCTAACATTCTTTTGTAGTGGAGGTGAAATTTTGATTTGTCAGTGGTAGTAAATAATCAGATTGAGATTAGTGACTAGTAAATTACCGATGGTTCACGCTTCGTCTAGTTGTTGTTGTTTTACACATGTACACATTAACTACCATAAATCATCTGTGTACATCCGGGTCCTCAATTGTAGCCGTGTGTTTTTTCATTTACAAATTAGCATGTCCGTCCCATGAGACACATGTTCTACATGTACTTGGAACACAAAGCCGTGTGTTTTGTCAATTACAAATTAGTAGCCGGTGTAGCCTGTCAAAATGGCTCGATTTTCAACCAGTGGCCCGGGCTACAAATAGAGGATTTACGGTATGCAAGTAGCTCATGAAAATTTTATTATAGACTAGGTAGAAGACCATAGGCGTAGCACATTGATTACTACATGGGAAAAAAGTTCAGTTTCTGAAGATATTGTTTTACAGGTAGGTTGTCACCAAATGAAACTATGCGGAATCTAGCCCTCGTGCTCATTGCGCTATCTATTACTATCTAGCACTTGCTTGCATCAAGCAAAGGAATGCACAACGCCATGGCTTTTCAAGAAACAAACAAGCCGCATGCCTCCATAATAACTCAGTGAAAATTTGGTACATCCTCGTGCACCCGGGAGCAAGCTATAAAGGTTAACAATATCACTGAACAATATCACAGGTTAACAAAAAAGGTTGTCATAACACACCTGGTTCCTATCAATGTCATTGCCAAAAATTTGGAGTTAAAAACACAATTGGGGTCAAGAGGTTGAAGTGCCATCTACCCGATCAGTCAGAGCTTCTCGAAGAGGGTTACCAAATAACATTTTAGAAATAAAGCAAGCGACCAAACAAAAAAAAAAAAAAACATTAGGGCAGCATCTGCGGGATTACCCCACCAAGCTGATTTTGTAAAATTAGGGCTTAAAAAAACCATTATATTTTTAATAGCAATTTCTGACACTGAACAATGCCGATTTTCAAGCCTACAGTAGGATGAACACTGTCCATTTATTACTTACAAGGGTGATTTGAATTAAAATAGGCCAACACGTGGCAAGGGACGCAGGCAAGATTTTTTGAAGGGGATTGCATATTATTTGTGCCCCCATCTCCATCCAGCTAAGAGGTTTGGGGAGCCCTGTGAGCACCCCAGAACCTTTAGCTGGAAGAAGAGAGGGCTTTCCCAGTGGGAAAGCTAGTGGAATTTAGGCCGTTTTGGGACCGTTTCTGGCTTCTGGTAGATACTCGCTGTACTTGACAACTAAACAAATATTAAAAAAAAATAACCCCTCAAAAACCTGAAGGGGGGGTTTTACGTGCAACTTGGAAACCCAAGAAATCCGGTCTGGAGTGGGAGTAAGGACAGAAGTCCATTTGTTGAATTGGTGGAAGAATGTGAGATTATGACAAACGGGAACTTGAAAATGAACATATTTTAAATGAAATACCTCAACACAACTAATTTCTCAGATTTTACGTATTTTCCAGGTAGGCCTACTGTGAACCCTATAATTCCCCTACCCCATTCCTAACACACCAGTAATTAGAAGCTATTTGTGTGTACATGCCAAGGTCGTTTGGATTTATTTTGCCGCGTGTTATCTCTGAATGCCCCAGCTCCAAAAAGAAAAAAAAAATAACTAACACCGCCAATTACTTTTTTTTTAATGTACTCTTTTAGTTGGATTTGCCTTTAGAACTATGTATTTCTCTTACTTAAGGGCTTTAACACTGCACGTACGTGGTTCATAGTCTTCTGTAACCTTAAAATTCCAGGACTTTTCCATGAGTCAAAAATTAGTAATTACGAGAAAATGTGACAATTATAAGATAAATTTGTTAAATATGAAATCTTATCAACACTGTGGCAAAATGTGATAGATTTTGTTCCATTACATGACACTGGTGAAACACGCTAACACTGGCGTCACAGTTAGCTTTTTTTTGTTACTTTTTAAATATTTTTTTTAAATATACTTTGTACGCTGATGTCTGACACGAAAAACAAAAACGTGATTTTCTTTTATGGGAATTTCCAGGACTTTAAGGCATTTTTTTTTAGTTTTTCAAAGGACGTTTCCAGACCTGGAATTTCATTTTTATTTTCCAGGATATTACCAGGTTTTCAAGAACCCTGCACGTAAAAGAACCTCTTGGATTTTGGGATTTAGATCCAGATCAAGTAGCTTATGATATAACTATAACCAATAGGTTCTATTTCATGCAGTCAGAAGGCTCTTCAAGAAAAATCAAGTGGGAATTGGGAAACTCGGAAACGTGTTTCAGTCCTACTGAACATGCCATTCAGAACTTTCTGCACATAAAGTTAAAATTATTGTAAGTTAGTACGGTTATGTAGATATTGCCTTGACTCATTGCCTATTGTTAAAAATTGCTACAAGAATAAGCCACTTAAAAACTAGGAACAGCCAAGAATAGCCAAGTCTTGAGTTAGTAGAGAAATATTTGAACAGCCTTAAGCAGATAACTTAAATAAACCAGGTTCATTCAGTAAGTATTTAACATGCAACTACCTAGAAATAAAAAGGGGGTATAATCGCGTCACAAAGACCATCATCTGTCTATGGATATTCTCAGTAACACCCAATGCAAAATGTGTCCCACAGATACATCATAAACACCAAATACTACAGTATACCAAACCATGTATTATGACAAATTTGCCAAGTCTGAGCCTCCTTACTAAGTCCAGACACAATTAATTATTCTTTGTTTATTCAATTTTCCCCTTTTTGTCCATTGCCGACATAAAAGATTTAAAAAAAAACGATTGGTTTTAGCAGATAACTGTTGGATTTAACAAGCAGAATTTTACAACACTGTATTTTAGAAATCAAATTTCACGTAGTCGTTATTCATTAAGTGTAAACTCCAATTTTTAAGTCTTTGTGGAATAGAAAACGGCATCAAAACCCACCCTTGTGCAACGCGATACATTTCTGCTTGCGTAATTCACAGGTGATAGTGGGTTTCCAATACTGTTATAAGGGCCCAGAAAATTTATGGATTTACACACGTTCAAAACTTTTTCCTAACTTGGAGGCAGCAACTTGTCACAAGAAGTTGCTATATTTTGATACACTCGATAGTATTTGCCAATAGTCAAACTACCTCTTTTTCTGTAGACCAAGATGTCACAATTATGATTAGTGTTCACATATGTGCTTTTACTATTCATTTACAGGATACTGATTTTATATCCAGATACACAACATATAGTAGCATCATAAAATAAATATCAAACTACTTTGCGTTATCGTCATGTAATGGCATTGGGATAACCATGCAACGGGAACTACAGTTTATGAATATGTAAAAACGTTGGTATGTTTATTATTATTATTATTACATTTATTTAAGCATTGAGTAGCAGCTTTAAATGGTGTGATTGATGTGTGCAGAATTCAACTCGAACAATGATTTGCGGGAAGAGTGTATCATATTTTAAATGTTGACGGTTCGAGTATTATAATGAGATTAGATTGTTTGTTTGCATAGTATGTTCCTGCAAAAGGTGCTTCAGATTTTGATGTACTGTTGAGAATGAGTGTAAAATGTAGTCATAAGAATAAGGCCACAAGAATGCATTTTATTGCACCTTACTGAGTTTAAATGCACTCGACTTATAGTATTTTATGTTAAAAAATGGCAGCGAGTGGATATTTTGTGTACTCAATCGATTGACTGTTGACATCAGAAATCACAGCTTGTATAAATGCATGGGGAATAAAGTTTTAAATACCTTAACTTGATGCATAGAGTGATTTATTAGGTTTCAGTTCTGGTTCGTTTGTGGCACGTGACCCAAGCGCATAGCGACCTGTTATGTGACATCCAGTGAAGCAAGCCAAGGTCATTCCTAGTGGAGATAACTTACACGCATCACTTGTGGGTGGCCTATGTCAACTGGTCATCAGGCTACAACCGACGGATATAGCTTCGACAGTAGGTTCTAGGCCACCTGGCCTAGGAACCTAAAAAACCGGTTTCCCCCCCGGGGGGGGGGGGAGATGTGCCGGCGGGTAATGGTGCAAGGAAAAGTACCCTGTGTACTACAATTCTACTACAATCCCAAGCAAATAAGTAAGTTGGAGCTGCCTATACTTGACATACAAGCATAATCTCCGACAGTTCTTAACAGCACCGTTACAGTATTGATATCCATGTTGTAGCGTTGGGAAAATTTAAGTAACATTTTCCGCTTGCTGATACGCTACCATTTATTATTAAGAAAACAGATGTAGGACGCACAATTGATATCAATATAGCCATCGGTGAAGACCCTCGTCATCACGTGGAAATGTAAGGTATTGGTCACGGCTGAATATTATCAATGGTAAGTTGAAAGTCGCAATTAATGACCTTTACTGATTGAAATAAGTTTTAAAGTAAAACACCAATCAACAAAAACTGACATGGCATCGAAAACTGTTGGCCGTAATTACATATAGCCTCACTAAAAATTGGCCCTTACTACGTGGCTTCCCGTGCAACCCAGCTTTATGCATCAAAAATTCTATCCTAGCTCATTAAATTCTATTTCATTCAATTCCTAAAGCAGCAATAAAATCAAGTCGCACACAGTTAATGGGGTGCTAAGTAGTGAGGTCCGTTTTATTTCTTTTTTTACAACGTAGGTATTCAATTTATATAATTCGGTATTCTTTTTATTACGTGATTTTTTGCTGCTGCTGGCAGTATCGTGAAATTACTTTTGTTTGATGAAAATAACATTCAGTTCAAGCACTACTGGAACTATGTCACTGATTCGTTCGTGGCCCGAGCTCGTAGCGACCTGTTATGACATCAAGCGAAGCGAGCCAAGGTCATGCCTATTGGAAATAGCATATATGCATAACTTGTGGGTGGCCTGTGCCACCTAGTCAAAGGGCTACAACCGCCATATTTAGCCTCGATAATTAGGGATGGGTCGGAAACCGAATTTTTCGGTTTTTACTGAAAACTGAAATCGATTGGGATTTTGAGTCGGTTTTTCGTACGGTGTTCGAAAAATCAAAGAGTGATTTGTTGTTTTGAATTTTTTTATAATCATTATTTTCTATGTATATTTCACAGCAAAGCTCCTGGTCATTTAAAAAGAAAATAGTAGACAAAATGGTGCTACAGCTATACCCATGTCTATGACGCCGATAAAAGTGAAAGTAGGAGCGGGTTAGAAGCTAGTAAAACTACTGTTACAAGGGAAAAAACTCAACATATCTGGTTGGGGTGGAGGATGGCAAAAACCGATACC
Organism: Lithobius niger; assembly: GCA_023313725.1. Classification (NCBI taxonomy): domain Eukaryota; kingdom Metazoa; phylum Arthropoda; class Chilopoda; order Lithobiomorpha; family Lithobiidae; genus Lithobius; species Lithobius niger. The sequence goes on from JAHWFP010090820.1 coordinate 9,355, forward strand.
GAAACCGTGGTTTTGTGGGCATGAAAACCAGAACCGAAGAAAAAAAATTGAAACCGACCCATCCCTATCGATAATAGGCACTAGACCATCCGGTCCATGAACCTAAAAAAAAAAGTCGGGGGGGGGGGGGGGTGGTGGTGGTTGGTTGCGAGTAGCGGTGCAGAGAAAATTACTGTGTTCAATTTTCAGTTCGGGTCTGTTTAAGACTTCCCAAGGACCCTTCCTACAGACTTGCCAATAGCACCATGTAAAATGTTTCGAAAAAAGAAATTCTTGGCAAAATTGTCATAACAAAATAATGGCTGCCTGGGATGTGCGATACTCGAAAAATTCAAGCAGCGTTTGCAATTTGGACTCTCATCAATACTAGAAATCCATAAGTCAAACCACCAGCTGTAGACGTGGACCTACAGTCAACTAAGTGTCTTTTTACTTAAATTGTTTATCAAATACTCGAAACTTTAAGTTGCAACTCTGCTTGAATTCAAGTTATTCTGCTCGCTTGCCCATATGACTTACTTTATCGCAAGTGAACGTTAGATCGTTCTGCAGTAGCGCCAGCCATTCTGTGACCAGCCTCACTCACGTTTACTTACCGTATGTGCAAACTTCCTTGGACTTCACTACAAACACAAAGAAAGGAATTGGGCTTTTTAACACGTCTGTTCTGTTTAATCACCTGGTGTAGCAATTGTAAAGCTTGTAGACATTGAATCAAGATAATCGCTGGTGGCCGATCATGTGACATTTCCTCTTTCGAAGCACCAAAATAAATACGCACAATCTCACAACGGGAAGAAAATCTGTCAATTTTCTGCAAATTTTCGATAGTTTGCTTGGAGGATGATGAAGTACGTCTCCCAAGTGTCTTTGTCAGGCTCTATTTTGAGGTTTTACTGTTGCTTTGAATCACATCAGTCAGTTTGTTTACCTTCGAACCGCGCGGCGGCCGTGGCCATGGCCTTCGTTGTAGGTCGTGCCGTTTCCATTCGGTTGCAATGCTTGTGTGGAGGTCAGCTCTCATCAGGTATTGGCTTGCAGGTGTGGTGTACAATCCAATACCTGGTAAGAGCCGATCTCCACACCAGCATTGCAACCGAATGGAAACGGCACGACCAACAACGAAGGCCAGGCCACACCCCGACCAACAATGCCACGGCCACCAACCGACCAACATTGAAGGCCACGGCCACCACGTGTTCGAAGGTAAACAAACTGACTGATGTGATTCAAAACAGCAGTAAAACCTCAAAACAGAGCCTTATGAAGACAGTTGGAAGACGTACTTCATCATCCTCCAGGCAAACTGTTGAAAGTTTACGAAAAATTGACAGATTTTCCTCCTGTTGTGAGATTGTGCGTATTTATTTTGGTGCTTCGATTTTCTGAACTCTCAGTATAATGTGTTTACGTATTTCCTCTTTTCACATCCATTTGTCATTATTACGATAAAAGTTTGTAATAATTTCTGTGGGAGAAATGTTGCCATCACCTTTCTCCTCCCACTACAGGACTCGCACTTACTTCTGTGGTGTTATGAACTCTAATGGCATTTGCCATTCCTTGTGTTATTAATTGGATCCATGTGGTAACAATCCTTTGGCCTTTGTAACATTGCACGAGACTTTCCTTTCCAACAATGCACACCAAAGCCCCTGCCAGGCCCTTTCTATCTTTTCCTTTGTATTGTTGTACAGTATTGGACAATGAAAGACAGTTCAGAATGGGCAACTACAGGTCTACATCGATTAACCATGCCTGGTTATGGGAAATCCTTAACTATTACGAAGTTGTAAAATTCAATAAACGAATAATAACTGCAAAATTAATGTAATACTATGTCTGCTTCTGCAACTGAAAAAATAAAATTTATTGAACACAGAATGAAGTCAGTCAATCACATAAACTGCAAATCTCTATGGAATCTGGATAGGCCAAGAAAATGTGACAGCTTGTTCAGTCCCAGGAAAAAAGTATCTGTAAAGTATTAAATTAATTTAGTTCTAAATACAAATAGAGCCACAGTTTTAAAATTGATTTTATTTTAAAGTCGATTTTAAAGTAAATTTTGGCGGTTTTATTTTAAAGAAATGCATTCAAGAAACGTTGAATTTAGGAATAAAAAAGTCGTGGAAAGACAAGCCTAGGGGTAAAAAAAAACCTGGAAAAACTGCCAATGGAAAAAAAAAAGACAAATTTCCGCAGAACGAAAGCTCAGATAAAAAAGAATGGACAGTAAACAACCAATGGAAAAAATATGCCGTGAAAATTAAAAAAAAAATAAATAAATAAAATAAAAAGTCCCGATAACCGAAGGAAAATAGCCGAAGGAAAACAATCCGAGGAAAAAACTGGGAAAGAAAAAGCAGAAGGAAAAAACCGTTTCCTAGTAAAATTTCTTATCTATCCTGTTTAATATCTCTTAATGCGTGGTGCAGTGACAACCCGGACTACTACACTGTGACTGAGGTTGGCACAATGACCTAGTTGTCGACGCGCCATTAAGCCCCTCCCCCCCCCCAACCCAACCTATAAAAATAAAAAAAACACTAAATAAAACGGTTGACAGTTTCCTTCGGTTATTTCCGTAGCCTTTTTTTCGCGGCTTCTTTTTTTCCTTTGATTTTTTTCAGTCTTTACTTTAGTCTAATCCACATCCGAAGTTTCATTTTCTGGCAGTGTGTTGACGGCAGTTGTGATTAGTACAGGTTTTGCAAAGTTTATTCTTCCCGCGCGAACACCCCCCCCTCTCCAAGTCATTGCTCCCTTCGAACGTCTGTACCCACGTGTGAGAATTGGACTCGTCCTCCTAGAATGCTAACAGCTAAAACAGACTTAATATCATAATTATCCGTCGTAACAGTTTATCATTATCCAACCTGCAACATGAAATATGCATATTCGTCGTTTCTGAAACCAATATCTTAAAACAATCGAACTGTCGCAGCCATTCACGCCCTGGAGGAAGTAATCCGTAAAGGCGCATAGCAGAGACGCTAACATTTTTCTGTCGAAATTTCATTGTCCAATACTGTACAATGCCTGCAGCACAGTGACGTTTCGTCCCTGTTGATGAAGTCAACCCATTGGTGGTGGCTCTTGGTGTCCCCCCACATTCTGTGCCTGGGGCGTTCCCTGCACAGAAATTTCGGTTTTTGCAAGGCAACTCGGCTGTTTGATTTAGTGTGTATTGCTGTCCTCGCGCACTCGTGTCTCTGGTTGGGTGCTCCTCTTTGTGTACTATGGCATTACGGTAGCTAGTAAGTGGTGTACGTGACCTGTCAGCTCAATAAACTAAACTAAACTTGCCTGTAACGAATCTCCCTAACTGTTAATAAAGAA
>JAHWFP010090821.1:725-20383 GCA_023313725.1 Lithobius niger
GCGGGATTAACGCGTTAACGATTACCACACGACCGTTATTAGGTGTTTTAAAGTCGCGTGTTGTTTTGGTCGGGTTTCAGTCCTTTACTTAACCCGCACCCACCTTCCCCCCCCCTTCTCCCCCCCCCCCCCACTCCCCCGCCGGCTCCCCCTCAGCCACCCAGCACGACCTCCTTCAAACCGTTTCAGATTAAAACGGGAGAACCGAGAGCACACATCTTTGTTGCGCTACACACGCACGTTCTGTGTTTAGGCGACCAATTTTCGGCAACTTTTGTGTTTATAATCCTGTTTATTAAATATTATTCAATGCCGGTTCGCAAACCGTTAATGTCGGCCTATTATGAGCCACTGAAGCAAGATGACGGGCTTATCAAACGCGCTCCCGTGAACACAGGCACACACACACACACATGCACGCACACACTCTTACAACGCTGAAACAGCAACCCGGTTATCACCGGGAGAAGGGGGGGGGGGGAGGTAGAGGGGTTCGGGAGTTTTGGCGTAACGATACATGCAGATAAGTGCGACATAAATACGCGGAGCGGGCTGTAAACATTTCCCGTTTCCTAATTGTATTCGCACGTGCTGTATTTGTTTATTGAGAAACCAAAGTGTCCATAAATTGTGGCCAAATATTAATGCGCGCGTGCGTTCACGTTATACGTAGAAAGAGAACGAACAAACCAAACTTGCGTTGTTGTCGGTAGCTTGCACAAGTCCACCAACAGCCAATTCATACAGCCCAGGCTATTAACGGAAACAACAAATGTGAGAAAGTCGTAACCGTGGTCTCCATTATGAATCGGCCGTACAGTCGCCAACTGTACAATTTACTATTCTAGTTTCTGTGCAGCACTCGTTTGTACAGTCAGCCTAAGGAGGAACTTAAAATAACAAGAGAGAATTAGTGGCACCTAAATTACTAATGCCACTCGCAACCAGTTTTCTTTCAAACGCCAACTTCACTTTTCACGAGTTGAACCATTTACTGGCTCCTATAGTAGTCTTCACTAATGAAAAACATAGTCCGAGGGGGTTTTACTGGACAAAATAGTGTACGCCGTATTACTTGCAAACATAAATTACCAAGGACTACTTCGGAGTACCTACGATTACCAACGATTACTTTCGAATGCTAGTAATTACTTAGACTACCATGGATTACTTCTGAAACCTTAGATTACCAAGGATTATTAAGGAATACTAGTAATTACCACTGACTACCACGGATTACTTCAGATTACCTAAGGTTACTAAAGAATACTTCGGAACACCTAAGATTTACCAAGGATTACTTTGGAGTAATAGTAATTACTTGCACTACCCAAAATTACTTTGGAATCCCTAAGATTACGAAGGGTTACTTCGAAAAACCTAAGATTACCAAGGGTTACTTTGGTATTATAGTAATTACACATGAATTATTTCCGAATCCCTAAAATTACTGTAGATTACTTCAGACTACTAGTGATTATTTCATGTACCGTAGATTGCTTTACAATAACTAAGATTACCACGAATTACTTCGGAATACTAGTAATTACTTGGGATTGCCATGGAATACCTCAGATTATCAGTGGATTACCACCAGATTGCCTGTTTGCATTACCACAGATTACCAATAAAAATTGTGCAACCACGAATTAATTACCTTGGATTACTACGCATTACTTGCAGCAAGCATTGCATTACAACACAGTTTCTAATATTGTATTGGATTACCACAGATTACATATAACACTACTGATTATAAAAAAAAAATAATAATCTTATTTCTATACAAGGGCCTTACGCCAGCATAGTCAGCCTTACGCCAGCATAGTTCCATTGATTCTCTTGCTAACAATATTGAAAATACACAATTTTCCTCAAAAACCTATATGTCTGGTTAGTCAGTTATAGTTACATTGAGAGTAACTCTGTGACAAGTTCCTCCAACACGAGTTCCTAGTGTAAATTACATTACGTAACTATTACTTAACTACCCAATTCAAAATACTAAAACATGATCACATTAACAAGCCAGGCTGCTAAACCAAACCTGAATTCACTTGCACTCGTACTTAATTGTTGCAATCGGAGTTTTAAATGCCATATTATTTCTTTTACATTGTTTTAATCGGCGTTTACATTAATGTAGGTGTAGATTAAGTGCGCCATCCCATAAACTCCTAGGCTTTTCCACCTGGATTTCTCCAGCTAAATTGTCGCTCTCATCGGCGTGGGGCAGATAACCCAGTTTGGGTTCGTGCTCCCTAAAAATCAAGCAACGACAAAGCAATAACATTGTTAAGGCATTATCAATTCATTGCTGTTCGATTCCAAAGGGTCTCCTTCGGTGAACAAGAGAAATCAGAAATTGTCCCATCATACCACAAGATCTACACGAACGAAACAATAATTCGCACGCAGCAAGACAATGAAATAACAAGCGGCTGCAGCGACTGCCTAGTGGCACCGATCTTCTGTACAGTTCCTCCACTTGCAATTTTGAGGCGCACACCTCTACCACGTACCAATAACTATCTCTATACTAATCTAAAAGCAATAACCATGACAACTGCCGGTTAAAAATGTGTTAGCTTTTAGGCCTATTTTACATTTTAGGGGTAAATTTTCAGCTTTTAGGCCTAATTTTAACCAGAGTTTTAATTTAGTAAGTAGCAGCTAACGGAGATTTGGATTGTATAGTAAGCATATTCATTTTTGCAACACGGTGCGCCTTCGGGGAGACAATTACAGTGTTACAATGTAACGCGCAACGTAGCCTATATGTACATCAGTGGTAGTAGAGAAGTGATGAGAGAGACGCTGTTGATGACGCCAACAGCGACTCTAGCAACTTGATTGTTGCCTTGATAACATGATTTTAGGCTTAATTTTCATTTTTTAGGCCTAATTTTTTTAAATGCAGTTTTAATTTTGTAAGTAGCGGATAAGCCTAATGGAAAATTTGGTTCGACGGTAAGCCTATTCATTCATGCAACAATGCGACGAGACTATTTTATACGAAGCTAAAACCCATTTGTTTTTATTGCGTGTTATTTCAGGATTTCAAATCGACGATCAAATGTTATTATTTAATTTAGTTACGTCGAAGAAGTCTATTAGCTATAAGGACGTAACGATGTTTTTATTTGCCATGTTATTTAACTAACTTTTGACCCTGAATCGAACGTTATCAACAGTGGTCGTCAATATCTGGTACCGTTGCGAAGTTGAAAAAAGCGACGGACGGACGGACGGACAAAGTCATTGCAATAGTCTTCTCAGCCGGTACGGCTGTACAGAAAACTAAAAGTACAAGTAATTTTGCTACCACTGTTTGAAACAATGGCTAGTAGGATATATGACATGTACAGTACCTCCTCATTGCTGTTGCTAACAGTGGTAATAACCATTACATGTAGTCATACTTGGTTGTTGCAATCGGAGGTGTAAGGGCGGGTTTACGCAACAACTTGCTTTTGCATTCTCGCAGCTAAAAGCTAGAAATCACCTCAAATTCCAACATGGCGGCGGTTTTATGTCTGCCGCTCGCAACAAAAACAGCAAATAACGTGAGTTCAGAAGCGTTTGGGAAAATTGTTTCGTCATGAGGACTTCTTTATATTATTGGCACGGATTATAAGACTGCAAGTATTTACTCAAACTATGTCGGATTTAGCTAATCCATTTAGCGTTGTTACCATGGTAATGTCACCTTTGCCATCGCGATTGAGTTCTAGCTGCGAGAATGCAAAGGCGAGTCGTTGCGTAAACGCGCCCTAAATGCCATATTATTTCATAATTAATAGTTTCAAGCTGAGCCTAAACGCACGTGCCGTTATTATCGCCTAATGCAACAACATTGTTTTAATGCATTGCTATGCATTGTTTTACGAGCACTTATTACCATACTTTTGCCGTTTTCATTGTTGTAAGTGTGCATTCTAAATCCCGAAACCTAGCCACTTCCAACAATGGTGAGCGTGCTCCCTATTGTTGCAACAAAGGTGGGTGACTTATACTGCATACTTATATCGCATACTTATACCACACACTTATACTGCACACTTATAGCACACAATTTTGTTGATGTGATAAGATAGCTAAAGTTTCAAGGTCAATTCTTGCTTCGCCCCCCTCGGACGATTCCACAGCTCCTCGTACGTCGCTTCACCAAAAGTGTGCATTAAATCACTTATACCGGCCCATTGTTGCAAAATCCATGCTATAACCATTACTTATTCTCCTAGGCGAATATGTACACTGTGCAGGGTGAATCAAAATTATTTACCCATTGCTGAGCTCTGCTTTGTTTGAAAGCAACACTAACCACGCTTGTAACTACGCCCTTTCCATAGAATGAGACGTTAGCACGGAGATATGTTGTATTCCAAAACGAGTCGAGGTTAGCATAACAATTGCAAACCTGCTATGGTTTGTTTAAACAATTATTTTTCACTGGCTACGCCGAAGCCGTGTATCCCGTCTGTGCATTTTTTGCGTGTTTTGAAAATTTAACAGAGTTTCACTAGCCTAATCCTTTAATTTCAGTCGTCCACCGGTTTATGCCAGTGATTTAATGTCGGCTAGGCTTTACAAGGTCCATAGGCTTTACAAGGTCCATAGCCATTTCTGATAATGAATATCCCTGACTATCCCCGATTTCCCATGACTTATTTCTTCAAATTTTCCTGACCAAAATACTTGTACTTTCTTTTAATTTTTCAATCATACAGTCCCAGGCCTAGCACCATAACTGCATCTGAACGACAGCTACAAATTTCTCTCAATTTTTTTTTTAAAACAAGACAAGAAGGTTGTAGCAAAGCGAGTGGAACTTACAATATCACAAGGTTCATTGTAAAAACGAAATTCTAAAAATGAAAAAAAAAAGATCATAAAAAAAGCGGTTCTAAAAAAAAGTTCATTCTAAAAACGAATATCCCTGACTATCCGCGAAATTTTTCATTTTTTCCCCCGACTTTCCCTGACCATATTTTATATCCCTGATTTTCTAAGTCCGTAATGACCCTGCTTTATTTAATTGACGGACTGTTTTTGCTTATGGTATTTGTATTTAATTATTTATTTGTTCGTATCAGTGGTATACCAGGCCATGCCTGTTGCCTTTTTTGACTCGATCTTTAAAAATCTTTTTCGACACTTGTGTTCATGGCCAGCACGACTATCTGAAGTCCAAGAGGTCCTTGGTTCGAGCCTGACCTCATCCACCCCTATCATGTCGACTGTGGCATGTAAACGATCCTAGGATCTCCGATTGGAATTGCCTAGCAAAATTGTCCCTCTCACCTTCGGGTATCATGGCTTCGGCTGGTAGCGCGACAAACCTCCAAAGTTCAAACACAGTAAAAGGCGACGTTTCGATAGTCCCAAAAGTTTTCAAGCATAACAATGAAAATCCAGCTGAAATCTAGTCATACTATCACAAAATAGCAACACCATTACGCCACAAGGAACTTAGGTTAGTAGGCATCGATTGGTCATCTTTTTATTTTTGCTGTTAGGCCGTAGATTTCAGCTGTTATCTATTTTTCACTGTTTTGTTTTTTTAAAGTTGCCGTTTGGAGCATAGAAACGTCGCTTTTTACTACGTTCGAACTGTATCATTTCCGGCTTGTACGGAATCTGACGTCAACGACATCGAAATCTCGGCCTTGAAAAGGTCTTTCTTGTTTTGACTTCGAAAATCGCCATTCCATTCTGACCTGATATGTCTTTTCCTGGAAAGACAAATGCAGGGTGTATTTTAATCAAAAACTCCGCAATCCATTCGACTTAGTGCAACCTAAGTGAGCTGGTTTCAGTTTCGTGTAAAATATGGCGAACCCTCTGTTTGTCGTGTCGACCGCGTTGCTAGGTGACTAGTTGCGGCCGTATTTTCGTTGGTTTATTTGAGAGTCAGGTTACTGAAGTGTGACTGCAACTTGTAATGTCAGGTCGTTGGAGAAATGCCAGAAATCGGATCAGAGAAAATGATTGAAGAGAATGTGTGGAGGAGAGGGGGGGGGGGGGGGCCCAAGGAAAGGAGGAAGGGGAGGGGAGGGGAAAGGAGGGGAGATGAATTAATTAAATGAATTGATAGTTTATAGCAGCTAACAACAGTTTCCCATTTTCCCGTCATGTGGGTACCTCTAGACACAATTAACACGAATACAATAAAGGGAAGCAAAAAATTACAAACTTCGAAGTCGTCTGAAAAGGACAAAGAACTGTATCTGTATTAGGGATGGCACTATAAAAATTATTTTTATCCCAATACATTTTTTTTTAATTATCGCGATAATCGATAATATCTCGATAAAACAAATTTTGAGGCTGTGGAATAACCATTTTAATTTTGCTAATTAAAAAAAAACCTTGGCTGAAGTCTACAGTGCAACCTTCACGAATGTGAATTGTGTGGCACTCGCAATTTTAACGGCAGACATATAAATGCACGCGCCATTGTTCATTACTTCCTCACCATGTAGAAAGAATTCAGCAGTTGTGCTGCAACTTATTGCTTAAATATTGCCTGCATTAAACTAACTCTCCAGTCATCTAAAGTGGCTGTAGCAACGGTATTGCACACGTGGTTGGAGAGCCCTTGTAATTCCGCACACAATGCCGTAAACCGTTTGTTTCTAGCTATTACGGTTTCCGAGATATGACAATTTAAGCATTGGGGTTAGCACGGTAATTCGATAAAGCAGAAAAGTGCGATACGATAATCGACAAAAAAAAATATCGCGATATTATCGAATTATCGATTTTTCGTGCCACCCCTAATCTGTATCAGTATCAGTATCTGTATTTTGTCAAAACTGGCAACTAGGAAGTTCATGCACTCTGTGTTTGATCGTGAATTCATGCGCTCTTAATTTAATTACAAAAATTAAATTTATATACGCTTGTTTCAGTGGCATGCCTCAGCTGTACAGAGCCCAATGATTTCATAGGACGTGAAAATACTTGAACTTGAAAACAAATGATCGTGAATAAGTTGTTTCTATTACCCCACTTGATTTGCGAGGATTAAACCAACTCGTAAAGGAAGAAATCCCCTTGAAAGATTCACTCTCTTGGTATTTTAAACAGTACCGGATAAAATTGTTTTTGCTGCAGCATTTAGTTTTGATCTGAATGTAACAAAACAACATGTCACAAGCCAAAAACCAATTATGAAAACAATCACATTATAAACTTAATCATGTTCGTGCTTAAACACAGAGCTCCTGAATTTCCTAGTAACCAAGGTTGAATGAATGTAATAAAACATGTCAGGTAGAGAAGCCAACAACCAGCATTGGACACAAGCAAATATAAATTGTATTATGTACGTAAACCCACAACGCATGAATTCACGATCAAACGCAGGGCGTCTGAATTTCTAGTTACAAGTTTTGACTGAATGTAACAAAACAACAAGTCACGTAGAGAAGCCAACAACCAGCATTAGACACAAGCAAATATAAATTTTATTTGTGTGCTTAAACACACAGCGCATGAATTCACGATCAAACTCAGAGCGCCTGAATTTCCTAGTAGCCAGACGCTCCAGTTTTCCTGCTCGATAGACAGTTTACGAAGCCTATATGAACTTTGCATGTAGCTCATCTCTTAAATTTAATACTTCCCTAACCTTAGTACCGTTTCAGTATTTCAGAACATTTCAGCGACTTTCTGTTTACTGAATTCGACAACTTTGAACGCGCAAATTCACCATGTGCTTGCAGCATTTTGTCTCGTTCCCCCGTCAACACCTGCCAACTTACTCAAATAATTCATTCAATAAAGCTCGTGCAGTAGATACATTCGAGACCAAGCTTCCGCGTAAGTAACACAATGCAAGTTATAAATCGGTGACACGTCATCACTGTACTATCAACCTTCAAACTGTAGCATTACGCTACAGAAAATAGACCTACATACAAACGAAAATAAACAAATACAGTCAGACAACATTGCAAGCCATTACATCAACCATTGAACATTGACGGAGGTCAGCCCAATCTAAAAAGGGAGATTCATTTAATTTCAATGAACAACAAACGAACAGGAAACTCGCTATCTTCAACAACAATAGCCGTTATTGTTTTCTACTTCGGATTGGTTACGCAGCAATGACTGCGGAAGTAATTAATAATTATACATTTGTCGATGATGGGGGGAGGGGGGGGAAGAGAATCGTGGAGCATAGGGGGAGGAAGTATCACTATTCACTGTGACTAAACGTTCACTTTTGAAAAGTATTCAGGTGGTGTCTGTTAGTTGCATAGTTACCGCTCTTTCATGTGAAAAGTGAATGTGGCCTTGCAGGAAATATCACGTAGAAAGAGAAACCAGTGAAGATGTTAAGATTTACGCTAAAGATGATAACTTTGTTATCGTTAAGAGGCGTCGCTTTTAATTGCGATACGCATGGCTTATCGTGAAAGGAGTGTCACAGCGATTTTGTTAATAAGAATGCGAATAGCTTGTTATGCAAATGGAATTCAACTAAGGAAAAATGAAAGAGCTAACCTTTTCACCCTCATTAAGAAATTAAACTTCTGATAGTGAGTTACACTTTTAAACTTCTTCTTTAACTAGAATCCATGCATGGCCCGTTCCTTATAAGGCGCTGAACCAAGCCAGAGAAATACAAATCATTAGTGGCCTTAGGATGCGTTTATGCATCGACCTGCCTTTTCATTCACGCAGCTAGAATTTAGTCGTGATGGTAAACGTGTCATGGTAACAACGATACCTGGATTAGCTAACTCCAATATCGTTTGAGTAAATGCTTGCAGTATTTTAAACCGTGACAATAAGATACGAATTCTTCCTGACGAAACAATTTTCCCAGTCGCTTCTGAACTCACATTATTGACAGCTTTCGTTGCGAGCCGGCGGAGATAAAACCGCCGCCATGTTCAAATTTCAGATGGCTTCTAGCTTTGAGAACTGAGGCGAGTCGTTTCGTAAACGCTCCCCAATAGTTTTCTCCGACGGGTTTCGCAAATTTACTCTTACAATCATTAGTCAGACTGTTCGTTTAAAGCAAGAATTCGGTTCTTTATTCAGTCGGACAGTACGGTTCCAAAATATAGATAATGCCCCAATTTAGTCCCGTATAACCCTACGAAAATTCGGTCCCGCAAAAACAAAAAAATAACTCGCTAGAGTGGATTTATGAAAATAATTGTAAATAAGGAGAGCTCCATGAAGTACTGCAAAATCTGTTTTCAATTTGTTACCGCTTGCACATCAGCTTCATGCCATCACGACTGTGAGGTTCTCGCTTCGCATGAGAACGATAAACACCCTAAAACCTCCCTAATCAGAACTGCCGGAAACTCACTGCCGGGAAATATGAAGACTGAAACTGTGGGTGTGCTCTTAATCTATATTACACCAATTTATCCGTGTCCAAAATGTCACCAACATTTTAGAATAAGATAGTATAATTGAACTTTTAATACTATTTTTATGGAATTTTAATTTGTTTACAACTTGGGAAATTTTGGCACTCGGGATCAAATTGTCGGGGACCGAATTGTCGTTGGACTGGCACCCCTTTATTCAAATGGTGGTCATCGTGGCTGAGAGGTGAGAGAGCTCAGCCTGGTTGCTGGAGGCTTGCGGAACTGGTCGAAGCTCCGGAAAGGGGATCTTGGCAAAGTCCCATCCATGACATCCGGCCATGATAGCGTGAAAGGCTACCATACTCCGTCAGCGGCTATGGGAACTATTCTGGCCAATCCTGGGCAATCTTTCGGCCCCTACGATGATCGGAGGTTTCCCGCTTCAAATCTCCGCGTTGGCTTCTCCCTTTACCAGATGTTTCTTCTTCTCTAAAAGTCTGGTAATGTTCAAAATTGAGCAGGTTCAGCTATACGAGCATTAAATTGCTTCGGCTGAGCTAGGGCTCAAAGAAATTAATATAAAAAAAATACAGGACCGAAAGCCAAACATTGTGGGCAGTGTCACAGTGAACCTAAAAATAAATCAAAGTATAACAACTAATGTTTCATTCTTTGTTTCAAACTTGTTCCAACGCAAGGACCACAAACACTATTCATTACATGTGTGACGTTGAGGTACAGACAAACATAATGTCGAAAACACAAAACAAAAAGAAAAAAACGGGGGCAATCCATTAGCGTTCATCGCTTGTAGGTCGAGCTCGTCGTAAATCCAAGCGCCTGGAAATCTTTCATTAAAAGGCCTTAATTGCACTAAGGTGGCTGCGGCTGTCACGAAATATTAAAATATGACGGATTATTATTGCTAATAACAAATCATCTTCAAACTGAAATTTGCCGTGACAAAACGAGCAAAACTTGCGCCTTCCCACTCCCCTTGCCCGACCAACCGACGGACAGGTGTTGTCCCGCTAATCGCACAAAAACATCGTAGTCATCACCCAGTGGGGAGTTAACACCTTCCCAATACCAACTCTTCTACTAAAGTGTCTATTATTACATGTATTTATTAGCAATATTAGCGTTGGTGCAATGCAACTCGAAAACTAACAAAAAAATAATAATAATAAATTACGACTACGTGTAATCTTTTACTCGTTAAGTTTTTTTCCCCGTTACTGCTCATCGCGTAAAGCCAGAAAGCATTCAAGCTGAATGTCCTGGGACTAAGGGCGCGTTTATGCAACAAGACCTTCTCGCTCACCGAACGCTATTTGCTAATCAACTGTTATTTACTTACGATTAGTTTCCCGTTTCTAATAAATGAATGCGATAATAGATACCAAATTAAATGTATCTAAACACACGCTAGTGTGTCGCGCCAAGTTACGCAACAATCATCACAACAAACATCACATCAACTCAATTGTCGAGGTTGTAAACCATTGTAGCGCGCCGCCATAGCGTCAGTGTCTTATATCTTGAAGCATTTGGGCACATTTCAGGTACTTGGGGAAAAATAATAATGCGGTACAAAAGCTTAAATTGTGTTGAAATCAAGAGCAATGACCCGCCTGACAAAAATTAACTCGTGTAGGAATGCCAGCTAAGCTGCTTTCAATGCAAAATCTGACCCTCAATAACGTTGAAAATGTGTAACTAGCTAGCTCTAGCTAGCTAATTCTAGTCCGCGCTTCCCCATGTTAATATCCATAGGGTGATTATTCATCGATACAAAGATAGCGAGAAGGGTTCCAGCTATGAAATTGGACGAATGGCTACAGTACGATACGAACTGCGTACCTTTTATGGTTTGGAGCCTAGGGGTGTAACGACGATGGCGTGGGATGGCGCGTAAGTACGAAAATATTGTTATAACCATTGTTAATATTGTCGGCATCGTCTCTCATTGGACAGCCGAAGTTCGGACAATGACAACGTGTATACTGACGTGCGTGCCTCGACACACACTAGTGTAGCACGATAAATCTAAACAACGTTGCCAAAGAAATTGTATTCACGTCCAATTCACGAAAAATAAACCAACACTAAAAACAAAGTAAAATAAACAAAGCCAAAAACTGGTGAAGAGGCCACCAAGTTGAGAGTGGTTCGGCGATTCAAAGGAGTGATATCAACACACCAAAACTAACGAAATAAAACAAATTACAACAAAATTAAAACCAAACCAAAAACCTATAAAGAGGTGACCAAGTTGAGAATGGTTCGGCCCTTCAAAGGAGTGATATCAATACAACAAAACATTCGCCAACTTAATCGCACCGAATAATACTTTGGACGTTAAAATGAAAACTTGAACATTGCTACGGAAAGTAGCACTGTTCTAGTTTTCATTTAACCTTCGAACTATTAAGCGGTGCGATTAACTTGGCGAATGTTTTGCTGTGTTGATATCACTCCTTTGAAGGGCCGAACCGTACCAGTTTTGGTTTTTGATATGATTATAAATAACAACATGGATAAAGAACAAAGTGCAACAGTAATTTTAAACATTGCCACAACATTGTTGTCATTTCACGCTATTTCCAAAATTTGCTGTTCTCGTTCACAGCTTCTGGGAGTGATCAGACGACGGTAGAATAAATAGCTGCTTGCGGCGAGAAATTAAAATCCAACATGGCGTCCATTTCGGAGTTATCGAATCGAAGACAAACCATCGAACCCCGGCAACCAGAAATCAATCCGTCGTCTTGCATTGTAGTAAAAATTGTTGTCTTGTTGGCATAAATCGAAGCTGTCATGTTGCAAACATCGGACGTACGACGCGTTGCGAGGCCCGAGGAGATCATGTCCACGTTATTGCCATAGTTACTATACGTATAGACAACTAGAAAGCCGCCTTCTCCGGTAACGACGAGAAGCAGCCAACACATTTAGTAATGAACAAGTAAAAGCTAGTGAGCGAGAAAATTGTCTTTGCGTAAACCCGCCCTAAAACAAGTTGGCTATATACGGAAAAAAAAATATCTGTACATACTGTAGTAGCGATGTTATGAGTTGAGGTGTAACGTCATAATTTGGGCGAAATAAGCTTCGTTTGGCTATGCCATCCCTATCCATTTAGTTTAGGAAATTTAAATACCACTAAATATGAAGGACCTTTCCAACCATGTGTAATTTTCCATAGTTTGGGCAGTCTATCACATGCAAGCTCCACAACTAACTGCTTCACTAGCTGCAAAGTTTCATGTACCAAAATCTAACATCAAACGATTCTTCATTGCTTAAAATCATAGTAGCACAATGGAGGATTGTTTGTTACAATGGTGTATGACTAATAATAATGTGTAAAAGCACGCCTTACCGATACCAGAATGTCATCATCTTCCCGAGCGGTCAAAAGTTGAAACTGTGATCCATTCTCCAGCAACTAGTTCAAAATTAACAAAAACACACAAAAACACACACACACTCTTCACCTTTAAAGTCTCGTAACTAATTTCAAAATTGGCCAATATTTCGAACTTTCGTTTTTGGATTAAGGTAAGCAAACTTTTAACATTAACTCTTGTAAGTGTGGCCTCCCGCAATGGGAATTTAAAGCAGTCACAAACAATTGTGACTGCCTTGGGTCAAATAAAAGGAGTGAAACCAACCCTCTTGTGCAGTCCTTAAGTGGGTGTTGTGTTACGAGCGCACCGTGTTTCTAGCGCACACGCAGAATAAGCCGTGTATCTAGCGCATATGCAGAATAACCCGTGTTTCTAGCGCAAAGGTAGAATGAGCTTCACACCCCCGGATTTCACGATTTCTTGCGCCATAAGCTTTAGAATAACGGAAATCTCGATGTATAGTATAGTAGATATATAATTATTTTAATTTTTCATCAAAATAACTGGCCCCTATCTAGATTCCGCCGGCGCGTGAAGTTTAGGTGAGCAAGTTTTTGGTTGTTGTTTCTGGTGTTTTGTAATTACCCGCAGCGAGCACGGTAGCGCGAGCGAGGCTAGTAATTTGGAGAAAAAAAAACTGACATTTTCGTGAACAGCGACCTTGATTTAACAATGACAGACACGAAGTATAGACAAAGACTTCACGAAGTGGATAAAAACGACGTCATACGGTGGAGTTTTTGACATGCGGGCGATCCTGTGCGCTCGAAGCACGGTTCACGATGGTTGCGTGCGCTCAAACATACGAAATTTGCTTGTGCGCTCGTAACACATGCGCTCGCTCCACATAACCCTGAAGTGGGCCTAGGATACAGCAACAACATGGGATGCAATAACGACATAGCTTAACACAACAACAGCCAATTTCCTGTGACAAACTGATTTTGAAGTTGTTGCCACTGCGTTTCGGGCAGTGCAGTTTCAAATTTCAGACAGTCTGATCGGCACTTTAGTTCATAAGAGGAATACTGAATTCCTAACAAGCCGTCATGCTAATACTGCGATGGTGTTTTCGTTTTCCTTATTTTCATAACGCGTTAACAACTATTGATCAGTTTATGGCACATACCCCGTTCGTTAATTAGTTGCTCTCCTCGCAGTTCCAGTTTTACGGCGATGTTTTCCGGTTTTGTTCTTGATTTATAAATTTGGTACGTTCTACTCTGATACTTTGTTTTAAGACTGTAAACAAAAGTTTCCGAAACTCTGACAAAAAACGAAAACCGTGTCGAGTTACGAATTCGTACACAAATTGAAATGTTGAACAGTGACAATTTAATTCATTACAGTACCACAGTATATAGTTAAGAAGTCCTTTACCATCTAAAATTTGAAAATTTACCCACGTACGCAAATGTAGGCATCTATCTGGGTTACGCCATTACTCGATGAAAAAAGATGGTTTTCTTAGTTTAATTTATTTGTTCCGTCAAGTTTGACCCATTTGACCCACCATCTTTAGAACTAGTTGTGTCCACTACGACAGGTCAACGACTGGTTACACCGAGAACAGTGCTACTAACGTTATGCAAACAGGCGTCTCCGGTTTCGTTTAATAGTAGTTAGAGCTAAGTACTGCATAACCAATTTCTTCTTTTCTGGGCTACGATTTGTGTTGTCGTTATATTTTGTCGACTTCAACCTATATATGGCTATTATTACTGTTTTTAAACTTAATTTGGGCTGGGAGTTAGTGGCTACTCTGCGGCCCTTCCGTATCCTTTATTATTAGTATTATTATTACTATTATTAAATTAAGAGTAATCAAAGTACCATGCACTGCATTAATTTTAAGGAAGATTGCAGGCTTCTTTCAGTAAACTTATTTTGTAAAGGGTAGTTAATAAATATAGATGCTAGCATATTATATTATTTCCTTTGAAAGTGGATTTCTTCCCCCGCACTGGTACTTTGTCATGTAGGCCAAAAGGCAACCTTAGTACGTGTAATATTTGCAGAGTCCGTTAGGGTGGCCGCACACCAAAGTCGACAAAACGTCTGACGACAGGACATTTTGTCGAAACCTGTCGCAGCATGTTGCAGACGTCTCCAAAACCATAGGAATGAGCTGAGCACCACACACCGGATGCGACGTTGTCGCGAGACGTCTTTAGGTGTCATTAGGCGTCTCACGACAACAAAGCGAAGGTCCTTCTAGTTTCGTCTGTTGGGGGTCTCTCCACCAGATGCGGCGTCTCGCTACGTTTCGCCTTGCAACGACGTTTTGTCGACTTTGGTATGCGGCTTAGGGTGGCCGCACACCAAAGTCGACAAAACGTTGTTGCAAGACGAAACGTTGCGAGACGTCGCATGGTGGAGAGACCCTACCCTGTCACACGAAACTAGAAGGAGCTTCGCTTTGTTGTCGTGAGACGCCTGAAGACAACGTCGCATCCGGTGTATAGCGCTCAGCTCATTGCTATGGTTTTGGAGACGTCTGCAGCATGCCGACACAGGTTTCGACAAAATGCCCTGTCGTGCGACGTATTATCGATTTTGGTGTGCAGCCACCCTTAGTCTTAAGCAGGTTTAAAAAAACGTTGTTGATTTGTTTGAATGAAATTGACGAGTACCGCTCTTCGATTCATACGTGAAACACGAATTTCGTACTGAATTTTACGCCCAAAATGGGACCTCTCACGACGTTAGCAGCATCCATGATACAAAGCAATGAGTGAAGGTATAAAGTATACCTGTAAAATACCTGCATGTCATTCTACAAGTTAGTGCCTTCCACCATGATGCTTACCTCATCAAGTTCCCATTTGGTATATAAATTCGTCTCATGTGAGAATAGTGGCATCCCGTCAATTTTAAATTTATGCTATACCCTCTGTGTAAACTGGCGACTGTACTTTCAAACATCTGAAACGAATTTATTTTTCATCTTGAAAATTACTTAATTCTAAGCTGAAACCTTATTTCTACCAAAGGCCAACCTCTTTCACAAGTTCAGAATGTCTCCGGTGCTTCAAAAATAAATCCCTACCAGCTATAATTTCCTATCATGTGAGGTAGGGGAGAGCGTCGACGTCACACACACCCAACCAACCAGCTATTACATTTGAAAAATTTCGGTAATTTATTTTTAACTTTCTCGGTTGCTAGAATAACTAAATGTACACAATAACACAATAAATGAGTCTTATACAGGTATACGTTTGCCGCGCTCCCAGCCGAAGCCATGGTGCCAGAAGGAGATAGGGAGAATTTTGCTAGGTAATCCCAATAGGAAATTCCTAGGATCTTTTACATACCACAATCGACATGAACACGAGGCATCACAGGACCCTTCTCTTCCCGAAAATACCAGGGGAGGCTGAGGTCAGGATTGAACCCGGGACCCCGGCACATGAAACGATCGTGTTTAACCATTATGCTGCCTTGCCCCATAGTCTTATACAGCAGTAAATTCAGCGCTTACTATTTTATCCTTACTATTATATGCTTGGTACATCTTCTCGGTGACTGCGGTGACAAAAATGCCACTCGGCTTACCACCGCAGTCGCCGAGAAGAGGTTTAAACGGGACGGAAAGCCAATGGGCTCGAGATCGGTTAAATAAATACGGATGCAAACCTATTTACGTTGCCGTTTGGACTAATATGTCAGTTTGGGCCGTGTCAGTATGGCTCAGCAGTAAGACCTTGGCCTTTGATTTCAAAGGTCTTGCGTTCGATTCCCCGCCAAGGCAGTCTGACATATAAGTCCAAAAGGCAACGTAAATAGGTTTGCATCCGTATTTATTTAGCCGAGAAGAGGTAGTATTGGCCCGTTTGCGTATTGGTCACAACAACCTAACACATTGCTTCCTTTTGAGGGGTGGGGGGGGGGGGGGAATGATACCCCTCCTTGGTACCTCTCCTGAATGTCACTGGTGTCACCGTCCACTTACGGTCCGTCATGTGCTTGTCGACTGTCATCATCGTGACGGTGTTTGCCACCGTTTCCATCCCCTACGAGATTTAGTGCGTCAATTGGGCGAAACCTCCTGTCCGGGTTTTTATTTTTTTTTATTTTTGCACGACGAGGTACAGATACATAAAATATACACTGAGGGTTTACTGAACATATCTGTAGTATGTGACGCAGTGGCAATCCGGACCACTGCACTGTGACTTAGGTTGGTGCTCATGACCCTGCCGTCGACGCTCCATAAAGCCTCAGTCCCCCCCCCCCCGGTCATTTGAGCGGCTCTATAACATATTGACATCGTTCCGTGATGGCAAATGGTAAGCGCTGAATTTACTGTTACCTTATTAAGTTTAAAAGTTTAAAGTCGCCATTGTCATGTGAATTGTACCGGTGTTGTTTAGTTTAGCAATGGAGAAAGCCAAAAAATAAATTAACGAAATATTTGCCTATACGTAATAGCTAATGGTATGTATGTCGTCGGAATTTTTATTTAATTTTTTTATAAATCCCAACATTGTTGGTTCCTTGAGCCAAATGTCCTAACTTAACCTAGAGTTTCCATAACCCCACTCCCTCCAAAACGATTTATTTTCAAAACTTCCCTAGAAATGGTTACGCTAACCAGCTTTAAACACGACAATAAACTTCACACAAAAAAATCTTCACACGGTTTATTATTTAGTTGAACAACACGGATTCGTTACGACCTATTTTTTTTCCCCAGATGGCTTTTAAGAGACACAAAGCCAGAATGACAGGTGATCTAAAAGAGACAGATGAACGCCAACGAAGCCCATCCAGCGGCCAATAAAAATCAGCCAAGAGGAATGAACAAAAGATTTTGAAAAAAACAAGTTACGCAACGAAAATCGCACCATCATAATGCGGGACGCCAAAACCTAGCGATAAACCATCTAACGATCAAGATAATGACAAAAGTATAGTCTAACCATCTCTAGTATGTCGGGCAATCCCAAGTTACTGTCCCTAAAGAGGAGAGAGGGAGCACGATGATGTGGGAATAAGACCATCGACTTTATTCCAATCTTTAACGTAACCAGGAGCGAGAATGAGGAGAACGCAACACAATTCTGCCCGAGGGATTCGACAAAGACAGAAATCTCGTACACCCAAGATTTAAATTTGTAAACCCGTTGCAAATCTTGTAAATCTGGGTAAATCATCAAAATCTTGTGTAAATCATTCAAATCTTGTACAAATCTTCTAAATCTAGTATAAATCTTGTAAATCACGTAAATCTGGCGCAAATAATTTAAAACTTGTATATCTGTAAATTTTGGTTAAATCATCTTAATCTTGTGTAAATCGTTTACTGAACTCTTGTAAATCTAGTATAAATCTAGTAAATCACGTAAATCTGGCATAAATCTTGTATATCCAGTAGCGTAACTACAATGAGGTAGAGGAGGCAGCTGCCTCCGGGCCCACCGACTTTGGGGGCCCCCCTCACCTGCCCCAATTTAAAACTTTGTAACCGCAAAATATCAGAAAGTAAGTTATTGCTTTCGTTCCGTGAAAGTTGTGTCTTGTGTGGCAAAATATTGTTTTATTTTTTGTTTAGGGGGGGGGGCTCCAATTGGTTCTCACTTTATGTGGCCAAAACTGTATTTTTTAAGGGCCTCCACTGGGCTCTTGCCTTGTGCGGTTAAAAAAATAATTTTTTAATGGGGGGAGGGGGCTTCCATTGAGCTCTTGCCTTGCTTGTGTGACAAAGTTGCAGTTTTCTTTTTTTTATGGCGGTGGGCCCACTGGACTCCTGCCTAGTGTGGGAAAAACTGCATTTTTTTTTAAGGACGGCGGCCTCCACTTATCCTTGTATAGCAAAAACGGCATGTTTTTTTTTAAGGATGGGGGAGGGGGCGGCCTCTACTGGGCTCTTGCCTTATGTGGCAAAACTGTATTTCTTTTTGATGAAAGGTGACGATAACTGCTTTTTATTTAAGAAAGGGACCCTCTACTGCACTCCCGCCTCCGGGCCCCAATTTTGAAGGTACGCCGCTGTGTATATCTGAAAACTTGTGCAAATCATCTAAATCTTATGTAAATCACTCAAATCTGTGTAAATCTTTACATTTCTGCAAATCCGTGTAAATCTTGCAAAACTTTATGTAAATCATTAAATCTTACTTAAATCTTTTGTAAATCTTTAAATTTCTACAAATCCGTGTAAATCTTGCAAAAAATTCTCGTTAAAAATTACGCTATGTGGGTGTATTCTAATAAATACGCGTGAAAAATATGCCTTATGCTGCCTATAGTCCAAGCATGTGTCAATTCGCATGAACAAGTCTTCAAAAGAACTTAAAACGAGGAAGACATTTTGTTTCTTGAGCCAAGGCCGACTGTAGTAGAAACTACGTGTTTGTCTCAGAGTCAGACTCAACGCTAGTTCTCGCACGTGCCAGGAAGTTAAGGCCTCTCTCTGCTGCTTTAGTAAAATAAGATCTTTGGCGATGTTTTGTCAACTGGCCTGAAGCCAGTATGAAACCAGCTGCTTGACTCCCAGACGGCCTTGTGCAAACGGTGGAATACAAAGCCGAAGCAAGATGGCCAAAGTTACAACATGGATACGACCATAGATTACAAAGTTAACTAGATATAGCATCTTCCTTCATCCAATTCTACGCGAGGTACGCGGTAGTTGCAACTAGTAACTGATACCTCTCATAATGCTTTAGCTTCGTGCTGCCTAGAAGGCAAAGCATTATGAGAGTTATTGTAGCCGCAACTACCGCTAGGACCGCGCGCAGAATTGGAAGAGGCAAGATGGTATATCTAGTTAACTTTCTAATCTACTCTACCATGTTCTATGGACGTATAAGACATTTATTCGCTCCCGATGTAACCTATCTGTCACTGTTAAGGGGGTTCAAAGGGTTTAACGAGCGTTAACCACTCCTGGTCATCT
>JAHWFP010090821.1:25383-36088 GCA_023313725.1 Lithobius niger
TTAATCGCTATGGCCACATCCTCCACAGCCAATGGAGGATGTGGCCAAAGTGATTAAGGCGCTATGCAAGTGATCTGGGGGCGAACCGGAAAGCCGGTTCGAATCCGGGTCATGCCACTCCGACGAAACGTAAGTGCATAAAGGTGGCTTACTAATTTCCAATTTTCCTTCGTATTTTGGCGCATAACCTAATTATCACTATTCTGGAAAATAAATCCTTGAAATTGTGGTTACCTTTTATGGTTTCTGATCTTAACAAACGAGACAATGTTAAAATTAAATTTTAAACCAATTAAATCACCATGTTTGCCTTTTTCGCCCTTCCGTCCATTGACGCACAATTTTAAACTTGAAGGCCTTTGTACACCTCCAGACAAGATCTCAGCGTGATGAAATTTTGTGTGTGTGGTATAATGCTAAAAGGCAATTTTTCCGCACTTCGACATTTCGAAAATGTTATTTTTTCATTGCACCCTAGTGGGGAGCGGTCGACTCCAAGCCAACTGAACTCGGGATCGAATCCCACCACTTTAAAAATAAAAAATCATCCAAAAGTCGTTATATGTGGCAAAAAGTAAATTCAAAGTTTCCACACACCGGCGACGATGAAACTTGTTTGTCCTGCAACTACCGTTTACCTGTTGTAAATTACACGCTAGTTTACAAGGAAGCTGGTTCCTTTTCCAGTGGCAGACAGCTCACCTTGTGAAATCTTTGCAGTGCGAGCAACACCCATCGGGATGCTAGACGGCCGTTAAGTATGCCATCAATGTCCCCGCAAATATACGACTCCTTAATCTGTAGACCTACCTGCGAAGTTGGTTGCAAATGGCCACTGCTCTCTGAGAAATGTGCTGTCGTCTAGAGAATTCCCACAGCTCAGAAAAATTAAAGGGACTGTTCTGATTAAAAAAAAAAACATTTAGGATGACGAATTCTGATAAAAATTATGCAATGCTACGAATATTATACGCTTAAATGTAAATTAGTCCTTTTGACAATCGCAGAATTGTTATCAAGTTAGGATTAAAGAAAATTGGAAATTAGCCATCAGCGAAAATCATACACTAGAACTAGCGTAGTTCAGTAAGCCACCTTTATGCACTTACGTTTCGTCGGAGTGGCATGACCCGGATTCGAACCAGCTACCCAGTTCGCCCCCAGATCACTTGCATAGCGCCTTAATCGCTATGGCCACATCCTCCACTGGCTTACAGGCTTTGCCAGTGGAGGACTTGGCCATAGCGATTAAGGCACTATGCAAGTGATCTGGGGGCGAATGGGTAGCTGGTTCGAATCTGGGTCATGCCACTCCGATGAAACGTAAGTGCATAAAGGTGGCTTACTGAACTACGCTATTTCTAGTGTACGATTTTCGCTGTTGGCTAATTTCCAATTTTCCTTAATATTATTTCCAGCGATTTATGTCTATTTATATCAAGTTAGGATGGCAAGGATGGAAAAACTATAAAGAAAAGTGTATTGTTAACATCAAGAATTAATTGGGTTGGGGAGAGTATTTGTGACTGAGACCCGCTACAGAAACGTCTTAGATTCATTCCTATTAGTTTCGTCTAAGTTTGTAGAGGGCGCCATGAGCTTTATGTGGAAATTTCTACTCAGTTTTCAGCCTAAAACTAAACTAAACTAAACGAAACCAGCTTCCATTTAATTATTATTAAGTTTAGCTTAGTTGAAATTTAGTTTACTTTACATTTGGGCTGAAAAATGAGCAAAAGTTACCGGATGGAACGCGTGGCGCCCTCTGAAAACTAGGATGGAACTAATAGTAATGAATGTCACACGTTTCAATACAGACTTTTTCGAGTTACAAATTCCCCTCCCCAACCATATAAATTCTTGTTAACATTCACATGTCAATTGTGGTCATGGTGACTAGTAGATGACATAAAAGGGGATTGCTGCACAGTGGTAAAGTTTTCATCGGCTATGGGATGTATTCTGAGGTATTCCAGATATTTCGGGCAGTATCTCCCCCCCCCCCCCCACCGCAATGATCGACCATTTCCTGGTTCGAATCCCGTGTTTACCCTTACCTGTACTACAAGACTCCTTTCTCCAAATATCGAATAAATTCAAAATTGAGTTGGTTCATGTAAACAAGCATTACTTTGCTTCAGCAGACTTAAGGCCCCAAGAAATTCATTAAAGAAAACTAAATATTATACCCAAGGTAGATTATTGTTTCTTATTTTTTTTGTTTTTTTTTTTGTTTGAGTTTGAGTTTGCAATGGGCTTATTAATCTGGTTTCTGTTTGCTTTCCAGTATGGGTAAGTTAAACCGATCGGGGAAACTTAATTTTCATTATTTCTAGATCCGCTACAAAGTTTTATTTTTATTTTTTTTTGCTTTGAGTACGAGTTACGAGTTGAGGTGTTTTTTTTTTTTTTGAACGGGGCGGGGGGGGGGGTGTTTCGGTTTTTGTTAATTCTGCTTAATTGATTATTAATATTACATACTGACAGCGTTTATTTGATTGTGCCATAAAATAAAATTATTCTATTTGGCTAATGCTCTCAGCATTAATGGGAAATTCCGTCTATTTACAGCATTTTAGTTTGTTGGAAGAATCGATTGTTGCAAGCGGATGTTAAAGCGATTACTTAATCACTTGAATTTGAATTTATTCCAAAGAGCCGTGACCCGTAGTCATACGCCCTGATACAACAACTAAAAACACACATTACAACACCTAACTGCACACCATTACCCCATTCTCAAAAGTTCAAAGTACAAAGTTGATCACTTGACCTCCATTTGCAACAATCGATTCTTCCAACAATCGAAAATACGGTAGTTAGATTTAGATTTTTTGCAGCTGTTTTCTCCAGCTAGAGCTACGCCCAGAGCTAAATACTAACAACTTACACCCATGGCTGATTGTAACAAGCATTGGTAAAATATCCTTGGTTTGCAACAATGCCGAGGAGTATACGGGATAGACACCAAGGATGCCAACAGATTCCAAGCCAAAGGCAACGACTTCTGCTGGCATCCGAGGCAGCGTTGTAAATCCCGGATTAAGCCATGGAAATAACTCATTTTCACTCACGGTCGCTTTAATACCGATGAGAGTTGTGGTTTTTATTTTGTTTTGCTCCATATAGGCCGACATGATTCGTTGCATTGCTATCCAACTATAACAACAGATTTTTTCATAGTTGTTTGTTTAGGGAGCACGAACCCAAAAAACCTCCACTTGCAACAATTGTTTCTTCCAACAATCAAAGGTTGCAAGCGGAGATTATTTGGTTTCGCGTCTGCGGCTTTGCTGTGCTGGAAACACCGGTTTTCGTTAGATCACCCAAGTTAAGCAGCATGGTACTCGATTAATACTTGGGTGGGTGACCGCCTGGGAATCTGGGTGCTGCAGACATAGGGCCTTAGGGCTTCGTTGGGCAGTCCGCTTTGAACCCTCCCGGAGGATAAATGTCTACTTAACCACCGTATGATTGTATTGTTGCATTCAGTATGGCAATGAAACTGATCGTCTGGCACAAAGAAAATGGCCCAAACCAAAAGAAAAAACAAGGAGAGTTATACCAGGAGGAAATAAATCACTGGTTATACCAATGATTTGCATCAATGCCTCGAAGAAACGGCATTTACGCTGCTGCCTCGAATGCAAGCAGAAACCTCGCCCCTTCGGCTGGGTGTCTTTTGGTATCCTTGGAGTAAGAAGCACGGTAACAGATTATGTGAAGGCAAACCAAGCAGTGGTGCTACATAAAAATACAAACAACGTTTCGAAAATTTTCAATCTTCGTCATCAGGTTAGCAATAAAATTTTACTGCTAACCTGATGACGAAAACTGAAAATTTTCGAAACATTGTTTGTATTTTTATGTATAGCAGTTCTTGGTTTGTCTTCACATAATTTTGGCATCCTTGGCAAAACTGTGTATCCCGTGTTCTCCTTGGCAAAACTGTGTATCCCGTGTTCTCCTTGGCAAAACTGTGTATCCCGTGTTCTCCTTGGTATTATTGCAAACCATGGGTATAACCTTTACGTAGCTGTATTATGTGGACTCCTTATAGGACCCAGCTTCACAAAATAAAACGCATCTATGTATGGCCAGAAGTAGAAGAATGGTTTTTGGCGTGCTCCACTCACCTGAAGCTAACAAATCCCTGTAGAGGACTTGAGACCATGTCTCACCTTCCAGATCAGAAAACAGAGTACCTAAAAAGACGTTTCTCTCTCCCCATTTCCAACTTGTCCTTCGGTTCCCTGGTTGGTTGAAAGAATCGCCGCCCGTTAAAAGGCAACCCAATTTTTTTTATTTGCCTCATACAAGAATTGACAGTTACGTGATAAACATTATAGATTGTTCGTTACCGAACTAAAGAGCTTTGTGACAAATCGAAACGTCGTCTCCAACAGACACTGCTACAGACACTGCTACGCATACGGTTCTTTCTTCTGGGAACATCAAAGATGTGGCTGGGAAAACAAAATGAGTGATTAAAAATGGTAGCCCCTCATCTAAGTATGGATAAATAGGCCAGAAAACGTTACGCTGCACAGAGGCATCTATGCAGGCGGTCCTCACCCAAGGAAACAAACATGGGCCGAAAAGATTGGTCTCTTTTCTTCTAGGGAAAACTTAGGGGAGGGGAGATATAACAGACTGTTACATAAAATACAAAGGGACACTGAGGAGCCAACACTTCCAAATTCCCCACGAAACGACTACAAGACTTAGGTACAAATCCCAAAATGACGGAATAACCTGTCCTTGTTCAAACTGTAACGAGTAACGTATTATGAATAAATGCAGGCAATGATGATCTAGTTCTGTCATTATTGCCACCAGCCACAGTCCGTCAATTTTGTGCCTGTGGAATTTCACCATCTTGATGGTGTTCGTTGCCGTTTCCGTCTTACACGAGACTTACTGTCTCAATTGGACGATGAGTCTGTATTCCTGTCCGAGGTTTTTTTTTATTTTGGCAGGAGGTGCAGATGTATGATAAGATCTAGTTTGAGGTTTTTTAATGTCTATGTATTGTGTGGCGCAGTGGCAATCCGGATCACTGTACTGTGACTGAGGTTGGCGATAATGACCTAGCTGTCGACGCGCCATTAAGCCTCAATCCCCTCCCCCGTGTCGCATTGAAGACGGATCCATAACAAACAATAAGGACCCCCGTGCACACGGCGGTCAGGTCTCTGCGGCCAATGAGAATGCTGGCGGTATATGTAGCAAAGTTCACTTGGCCGTGGCGGCCAGACAGTCGCGGCAGCTACTGGGATCCCGAGCGGCGTGCAGGTGACCACAGGACGACCATACTTTCTCCGTGTTCAAGTGATGGAGAATTATCAATGAAAATCGGACGCGGCCGCGCGGCATGTCACCGTGTTTTTTGGCCACGAGGACCACTGGCCGCACGACGTGGCCGCCCAGTGCGCGGGAGCCCAAAAATTTTCACAGTGCATCGACAAAAGTTTGTGGGAGAAATTGAATTGATATCGCTCTTATTGCTCGTTGCTTGTTGCATAATTAACAGATTTGTCATATCAGTTGTCAAGACAATAAACAATCCGCTGGCTTCTGTAGTTATTTCTGCAGTAATATAAAGATTGTCTGTACGTGATGGGGAAAACAGAAGTAGCCGACTCACTAACTAGAAAAGACGATTGGAACGACTAACGAGAAGGGTATATGTCCTGCTTTTTTTTTTTACATTCAAAGTAAGTGGATGGCTGAATATAGTCTACAAGTATTAACGGTTAATTGTATATTCTCGAAGAGGTCAGGATATTTTCATAGAAGGAGATCAGTTCAGTGCAGTAGACCCTCTTTCCATTTGTTCACAATTCCGAGACAAAGAAAATAATAACATTTACCACTTAGCACACTTTTACCACTTACTCCCAGTCAACTTCAATCGATAAAAAATAGGAAATATAGGAATTTTTTGTTTAAAAAAATAGGAGCTTTGTAGTAAAAATCAAACAAAATTCAGAGGAGGTTTAGAGGAATTATTAGCATGGATGTAGTAGGTTATTACTGCCATTCAATCTTTTTTGTTGATCTACAATACAATAAGAAAACTAAACACTTTTGAGAGCACATGCAGTGTTTGGCCAATCGACCCATTCTTGTTCTGTTTTCGTACCATAGTTGCAGCACCAAGAAGGTGGAAGATTTTGAATCCAAATAATTGATTTTGAATAGCGTAGCGTGGAAACACAAACGAGGCAATATTTCAATTCAGAACAGAAAACATAACAAAATATAGGAGCATTTCACGATTTATAGGAATCCTATAAAAAAAAAAAGGACATATAGGAGGACTGGGAGCCATACACTTAGCAAACAAGCATACTAGGCAGGTAAACCAGCAATAGTAAGAAAAGCAAGCAACCTTAAAGGGCAATTACATCCATTTTGACATGCATGTTTGACTTTTGGATCACTTACACAATAACTAACACAAGAATTGCGGTAAGAATACGTTACTTACATCCGATATAACAATTTAATTACTGCATCACCAAAACACGACACGGAGATCGCCATTGTTTTGCTGGAACGCTCAGAAATGAATGCCGACAGATGTCACTTTTCGATTTCGACTCGCAGCCGATTGAGATAGCTGTAATGACTGTGAGGAGCTCAAGCGTCTGACAGCCTTAGCTGGCCGGCAGTGCTGGGCGGCGCGTTCCAGCAAAACAATGGCGACCTCAGTGTCTTGTTTTGGTGATGCAGTAATTAAATTGTTATATCGGAGGTACGTAACGTATTCGTACCGCAATTCGTGTGTTTAGTTATTGTGTAAGTGATCCAAAAGTCAAACATGCATGTCAAAATGGATGTAATTGCCCTTTAAGTTAATTGACAATATAATTTTAACAATATTCATAGAGGTGAGAATTCTGCAAACTTTAGGCGTGGCTATATAGTGTTATTTCGCCAACTGGTTTTTCGTTCTGTCTGAACGAATTCAATTTTTATGAACATTTTCATTTCTTATCATTTCCTGGTCATCGAATTTCGTCGGTTCAGTTCTCCAATTCCGAAAAAAAATAAGAAAAACAAAACAAAACAGAATCCCATAAACAATTTATCTTTCTTTCGTTTTCTCTTTATTAGGGTGGGAACCTTCCTCCTTTTCTGAATCCCAGGCTGACAGAAAGTAGTACTCGTCACGGGAGTGTGAATTTCCACTTCGTTACCACCCCCCCCCCCTTTCACGATCAGCTTCAACCAACCGTTTACTAAACAACCATCATTAGAACGCCGGCGTTCCGCGTGACAACAAACGAGACTAAATAATTAAAAGCCGACTCTTAAGGAAATTACAATGATGGTTATGAGATAAAATATTTAGTAATAAAATGTCAATTAATTTAGTAACATACCACGCGGAAGTCGAGAACAAACCCTTATTTTTACACTACAATAAAAAAAAAGGACTCAATAATTGGTGAGCATTTCGTAATTATTCAAAAGCATTGCAGGTATATCATCACGTGGGATCATCACTTCAAACGCTAATTTCCGCAGTAGGGGGACTTTCCGAACGCTCTCTGTTGCATTCGGAAATTGTCCGAAGACAAGACCGGGCATAAACCGGTGAACTCTTTAGTTTTACTGCAGTTGCAAATCAATGCAGCCTCAATTCCACGATTGTTATGGTTACAATGTTGTCAAATGGGAATACGTAATTTAACGTATTTAAATTATTTACACAGTATGCGTAAAATAAACGTATGTAAAATCCCCCTTTTTTTTTTAAATATCAACGTGCATTAGTAAAACACGTACGAATTCAGAAAACTTCTATATTTAGTTTGATAAAAGCACTTGCCGTTTCTCAGAAAGGCATCCGAGGCTAAAGCGTTGTGTTTAGATTAATCGCTTCAAAGCGAAAATTCAGAACAACTCAACAAATCTGTTACAATAATTTGGACGATTTGGGTATTTATTCATCCTTCATGTAGACACTGGCTACAGTAAACGCTGACTTCCGGTTTTTTTTCGATAAAATGCTTAGAAAAAATCTAAAACCGAAAATGGTCGAAACATAAACGAAGGGCGAAATTTGAATTTTCGTTAGATTTTTTTTTAACCACTATGCACTATAATTATTTACAGACTAGAGGAAGCCTGTGCTATGGACGGGGCCGGTCATGAATTAAGTTTACGAACACATTTCCCGGGACATTTTCGCGGGACATTTTTCCGGCACTCTTCCCGACGACTTCTCAGATTGATCGACCACTCATTCCTGCCTCCTGTTTGCATGCAGGTAGAATGGGAGAGCGCATTTACAATGCGGGCGCGAGGAGGGAAGAAGTGATTGTTCGGCCCGACGACTTGTCAGATTGAACCTTTATTGAGTTGGTCGACCACTCATGCCTGCCTCCTGTTTCCATGCAGGTAGAGTGGGAGA
This sequence comes from Lithobius niger, assembly GCA_023313725.1. Lineage (NCBI taxonomy): Eukaryota > Metazoa > Arthropoda > Chilopoda > Lithobiomorpha > Lithobiidae > Lithobius > Lithobius niger. The sequence goes on from JAHWFP010090821.1 coordinate 33,809, forward strand.
GTGAATTTTCAATGCGGGAGTGCGGGAGTGATTGTTGTCCTTCCGGTTTTCCTTTTAGCTTTCCTTTTAGCCGAACTCCAGGATTATTATATAGATGAACAATACAGGGTTGAGATAAATTACGTTGTGTTTATACACAAAATTTACTTACCTTTCGAGAAGTCTTCTTTCCTCAATTTGAAACTGAAAGTTACAAAAATAATTACAGATTTTTAAAATATTATATTACTTTTTTCAGTCCCTAAAAAAAAGAAAAATCAATTGCTATAACTGCCCGACACATTTTTGGTTCGTTAGGGTTTGGAAAATTTTGCTGATACAGCAGTTTATTAGATAAGCCTAACGAGCACTTTCACTAATTAATGACAGGTGGCAAGCTAGTGCAAATGAACATAAGTTATCAAATTACAACGTTTTGTCTCTCAGATCGGAGTCATTTTTAAGCGAGAGAAAAAAAAATACTTAAAACTAGTGGTATTAAACACCTAAAATCATTCAGTTGAAGCAAGATTTAAAAAAAAAATACTTAAAACATATGTTGTAAATGAAAAACTATAAGTTGTGGTTTTTCTGTTTGTGAGTAGTCCTTTGAGTGACATGATTCGTATTAGAACCACTGAACGATTCGTCAATTGTTTCGAAACAACCTTTCGACGACATGAACCCACCTGTCAGTATATGCATTACACGCTATCCTACGACATTATTTCGCACTTGTTTAAGTCGTATTCGTATCTTTAAAAGCACTATAAACTCTCACATATTCTTTCACGAAATGGATAACCATTAGTTATAAGGAAATTTGGTTTAGATCAGGCAACCAGGTATTCCTTCATACCGCCCACCTCTCGAAACACGTAATACTGATTTATAGTATTTCCTTGCGTTATGGTCTGAAATGCGGACCGAAATTTGTTTACAGAATCGTACAATAGTAATTTATGGTAGAATATGTTAAATGTTTTCAAACCCCCCTAGTCCTATCAAAAATAAAATTTTCACGTCGAGACCAGCAAAAAAAAAAAAGTTCTGAATTTAGAAATTTGGATATTATTTACTAAGCCGATTGGATTCTGCTTATTAATTTTTTTACAGGTACAGTGTTTCATCATTTCTACCCGCTATTTATACTTGCTAATTAAATCAATATTCTGTTTTTTTTATCGCTATATAAGCAATCTTAAATTCTTTCCTTCAATTTGGGGGGAGAGGAGAATGGGAACGGAATTGAAATCGAGACTCCTACTTCAAAAGAAGAAGAATTTTTTTGTTAAATCTTTCCTCTTTCGTTCACTCTTTCTCTCCTCCTCCATTGGTGGGTTGGGGGAGCGTATTGCGTGGGGAGGAGGGTGGGGGGGGGGGGGGTTGAGTTTGTGCGCGTGCATGCTTTTCATCCCCTCTCTCCCTTGATCGATTTTAGTTTCTTGGTTACCACGGAGCAAATTGAATAAAGCTCGGATCCAGGCCTTTCCCTTCGCCCAAACTTTCAATTTTCTGTTCCTTTGTGTAGTTTACATTGTAAAAATTAATTTACTGAGAGCTTTAGATCAGACAGATTCCAATAAACCAAAGCAATTTAACTCGCAGGTTGAAGGAAAAGGAGGAAGGTGGGGGTTACGTTTTCGCCCTACGGCTTTCTCCAAAAAGGTCAAAAAGAAAGAAGAAAATATAAGAAAAAGAAATTTAGGACTTTCGCGAAGTTTATTTGTCGAGTGATATATTTTTAGAGCTTCTTTCGAAAAACCTGACGAAGGAAAAAAACAAGAACCGGAAAGGTGTACAACAGTTTTTTTTTCCACATTATGACGCACGGAGCTCCACCTTGGTTGCAGAACTTGATTTGTTTGTTTGTTTGTTTATCTAGAGCATAACGAAGTACAAGTGACGCATAAAAGTGAACTGAAGAAGTCAGACCTTAAATACACATTCTGAAAAGAAGACTCGAAAATAGGTATTAATATTACAACATTGACTTATATTGACTGCTTTAAATTTAAAACTGCTTTCCTGGGGTTTAACAAGTCATATCAAAAACCAAAACTGGTAAAAGGGGCCGCCAAGTTCCGAATGGTTCGGCCCTTCAAAGGAGTGATATCAACACACCAAAACATTCGCCAAGTTAATCGCACCGCTTAATAGTTCGAAGGTTAAATGAAAACTAGAACATTGCTACTTTCGGTAGCAATGTTCAAGTTTTCATTTACGTCCAAAGTATTATTCGGTGCGATTAAGCTGGCGAATGTTTTGGTGTGTTGATATCACTCCTTTGAAGGGCCGAAC
>JAHWFP010090821.1:37779-56547 GCA_023313725.1 Lithobius niger
ATATTCTAAGTTAACTCACTACCCAACTGGCAGAGCACACCATCTTTTAAAGACATATTTTATAGCATTTGCTCGTAGCATTTGCTTCTGGGCTACTAGATTCTGTCCAGCTTAATATTCTAAGTTAACTCACTCCCCAACTGGCAGAGCACACCATCTTTTAAAGACACATTTTATAAAACGTTACAGTTTATAATTTGTTTAACATTTTTGTCGAGCGATAAATTAGTTTAAATCAATTTATTTTTACAGCATTAGTCTTTGAAAATTTGTACCTCAAGATAATTAAGGATAAACGATTTTGATTTCAATAATTCATCGTAATATGGTCTAATCATGTGTTCAGATAAAGAGAAAATTTGACAATTCCAGCCGGAAAGACCATAACAGTATATTATACCTACTATTTAATACTAAGTCGAAAATAAGTCTATGACAACATATAAAAGACTTGTTTTCGTGGGTATTTTCATCCACTTGACGTGACTCGGATTTGAACCAGTATTTCTATGAATTACTATCATACTGCCAAATGTCACACTGTCAAACGCAGCACAATCACTTACACACTTTAAAAACTACATAGTGTCTTAACATTAAGAGTTGATATTTTTTAACCTTGATATGCAGCGGAATTTTTTGCCTGATTTTAATGAAATTTGGGATTGGTAGATAAAAATTTAGGTAAAATTTCCACGTAAGAAATTTCATGAGTAGCGCTTCACAACCGTTCTAAAGTTGCTTCAAAAGGAGATTCTTGCTGTGTGTAATTCCCCTAAAAGACTTGCGGCACGTTTGGGTCTTCGAACTCAAATCTTCAAAAAAAATCGTATTTACAAAACTCGTGTGAGTCAATCTCTCTGAATTTACTTCGCTCTACTTTTTGTAACTGTATCTTTATGTACTTATGTAACTGCAGTTAATCTGAGCGCCACAATGGAGGGTAAGCCCTATAGTCTTACCATTGTTACATTTTTGGAGTTCGTTATTTTACAACGGCATTCAATGATTTTTGTTTTCACCCTCGTAGGCATTAAGCTGAAAAGAAAAGCGCAATTTCTACTGTAATGAGGAAATATTTGATCCACTACAACGTGGTGCCATGCTAATTAGTAATTATCAATTCTTTGCTCGTTCGTTCGTTGTTACGATGTACATCTGTTTAAAAGCTGCCTCAAGTCATGCGTCGTAAATACGAAAAATCCAATAACTTCGGCCAATTAAATGGCACAATTCAGCACTTCATTTGTTGTCAATTAAACATTGCATATATATACGTGCAATATTCCAAATGATCACTGTTCGTTCCCTCGCTTTTTCTCTGGGGCACATTAATAATGAAAAGGAGTGCACTCTTTTATTATCAAGCTCAGGTTTATTTTCATCCGGTGGATAAATGCAAGGTGCCCCATCACGAATCAAAATATGAGCCTCTCTCCGCCGAGAAACAATATAACAAATCACGGAACGAGGCCGAATCGAACATCGAGCGGCTGCCTTAATTATGACTCAAACTCGACCTTTTCAATAATTCATCGCAATACGGTCTAATGTGTTCCGAGAACTAGAAAATTTGACTATTCCAGCCGGAAGGATTTTAAAGTATTTTTTTACTATGTAATACTAAGTCGAGAAGAAGTCTATGAAAACATATAAAATACATGTTTTCGTGGGTATTTTCATCCGGGTGACGTGACTCAGATTTGAACCAGTCGTCCATGAATTACTGCCATACTGCTTTTATCAATATGATAAATGAATACGGATGAAAACCTATTTACGTTGCCTTTTGGACTTAAAATGTTAGCTTGCCTGCGTGGGGAATCGAACCCACGACTTTTGAAACCAAATGCCGAGGTCCCACCACTGAGCCATACTGACACGGCTTAGCATAGCTCAGCGGGGGGACCTCGGCATTTGGGTTCAATTCCCCGCTCAGGCAGTCTGAGATTTAAGTTTGCATCCGTATTTATTTAACCCTTCTCGAGCCCGTTTGGCTTTCCGTCCTGTTTTATCAATATGATCACTCGTTCACTTGTCGATAAAGGCACTGGTTTGGAGAGGAAGGGTTCGCTGGTTCTGCGTTCACTTGAATGAAAGACATTCATAAAGGCGACCACTATACATATTTCTGCGTGCACGTTTTATATTATTTGTAGTGATTATGTAGCCTGCGCTTATTTAACATCCATAAAAAAAATCAAGGTTGGTTACAAAACGGCCACAGTTTTTTGTGGAGTCCACGATCGGACTACAGTAAAAATATACAGAGTTAGAAATTTTCTTTGAAAAAGGCCACTGGTTTTGAACGGAAACTACACCACAACCTTTAGTTTGTTACAATTACTGTACAAGCACAATAGTTATGTGGTATTCGTGCTACACGTAGACTGCAAACGTTCAGAAAGCTGTAGCGGCGAATCCTTTTTTCCGAATGGCACAGAGCACAGACTTTCTGTATAGCACCATCTTCGTTTGCCTTTGACTTCGCGTATCAAAAATAGTATTGACTGCCATGACCCACTATACTATAACAACACGCAAGTAATACCGATTTATCTTCCCACCATATCTCATGAAGGTGAGGGTAAAGCCATGTTCGCACTTAACCCTCAGATCAGTACCAAAAGCAGAGTACGAATATATGGAGAGTCGGAGATCTCCAGTACCTGTAATCCGCAATACACAACCGCAATAAAAATCTTAAAATCTTCTATATAATATAAAAATTTTACGATTTTTTCCTGCTTTCGAGTTCGAGTTCTTTCAATCGAACTGTTTTCATCGCACTCAAGAACGACGTGTTCAGTTTTTACCTCTTTTTTTTTTTTTTTTTGCTAGTTTCACATTTTTCCTTCTTACTTAAATATCGCTGTACGTAGTCGATTTTGGATGGAGTACGATGACGAGCAGCGTTCGCAGTGCATTTCCAAAGTCCACGCACGGGGCTTAACTCCGCCCAATTGTTAAGCAAATCATGAAAACAAAAATTAGGTTCGGAATGAGAAATAACTCGTAAAATAACTTCACAAACCAACCCAGAATTATTTTTCGAGACAGAAAGATTATATTGGGCCTGAACGATCTGTGACGGAAACAAGTTTTGTTTTGGGGTAGATATTATATATTTTTGGTCCAAACTGATAAAAGTTAAATAAATACGGATGCAAACCTATATACGTTGCCTTTTGGACTTAAATGCAGGGAGGTGCACACAGGGGGGGGGGGGGGGGCTCTAGCCCCTGCCCTCATGACAAAGTGCCCCTTTTTTCTGGAAAAAAGTCCCCTTTTTGGTGGAGCGGTGGTGTAAAAGAGCCTAAAAAACGCAAAAAAAAAAGGAAATAATGGCTAGGAAAGTGTTGCAAAGAGGGGCAGAAATGAATAAAGTCCCACAATAGGGGGGTAAAAAAAGAGGTTAAAACACCAAAAAAAAAAAAAAAGGTCCTCAGAAAAAAGTTTGCCCCTGCCCTCTCGGGGTCCTGTGGCACGTACTTGCTTAAATGTGTGTGGAATCGAACCCACGACCTATGAATCCGCATTTATTTAACACTTATCGAGCCCAATTGGCTTTCTGTCCCGTTTATAAATTCATGAAAACCCATTTTTTCTTAGCAATTACGATATGAAAAAGCCAGTTTTACGATCCTATTCATTGCTTTTGGCTTTAGTTCCACTTTGAAGTCAGTATTTACATATACCTGGTCCTGACACCGCCCTGTTCTGTCATGAAAAATAGGAGCCCAGGTGCCACAACTCCGTCGTCGATGGACTGTCTTTGATGTGTTCGCAATACACAGGTTAGAAGAGGGAGATCGGCGTGTTTAGTGGGAACGTGGCTTAAGGGTAGAGCTAAACAGGTCTATGAATCAGTCAAATTATAACAGTCTCTTGTTTTGAGCAACCACACCGCCCGACTATTCCATTTCTTCTTCTTCAAAACACGCTATTTGTGAGATTTGTGGACGTGAATGCCATTTTGAGAAGGTTACCTAAACATGCCGGGTTCCATAAACTCCTTAGGTCGGTCGTGACTGCGATCTGCGGAAAGAATCCAATTTGTCTTTTGCGCTAACACTGACCACTTGACCCTCGGGACAGACAAACCAACCACGTGTTGAGCCTCCAGCAATATAGAACATCACCTCACCTCCCCTCCCCCCACCTCTTGTACGCCCTTCCACATCTGGTTTAGGTTATGAACCCGTTTATTACGTACTATACATTCGTAAATGCATATAAACATTTCTTTCTCTGAACGTTCTTCCTTCAAAAGGTGAGCGAAATCGGGGTCCCATTAACTAATATTACTACTAGTATTTGTTGGATAAGTAAAAATTAAAAACAGTACGGCAAACACTCTATCGTTGGCTATCAAAAGCAAACAATTAACCTTTCCTTGCATTGTAGCCTGCTTACAATATCCATGTATATCCACGTGCACAATCGTTAGTAACGCGAATCGATCTTGCAGCCTCTTGGTTGGAAGGCCAAGTTTTTATACTCCATAGGGTTACCAGGGAACCCACACGGGAACTCGCTTTTCGTTGCTGGAGGAAATTATTTTGCATTTTGTGCGTAGGTGAACGTCATGATGGGAAAGGACTTAACTAAATCTTGAGATTGTGGCCCTTAAAAATGGCGAACGTAGCTTTGATTTCTGTATTTTGCCTTTGTTCCTCCATCTTGTTTTTAATGTAAGGTGGTATTCCCGTTGCAAATACCACTCGATAGATTACCTTTCTCAATCACTCGTAGCATTCCCAAGCTGATAAACCACACCGCACAGGCGACCACTTTTTTTTTCAGTTCGGAATGCAACTCGTGGTTATAAAAAATGATCTATATTAAAGTAGGCTCTTGTGATACGAACACTGGTAATTTTAGTAGCCCTAGTATCACAATGGCTGTAAATAATTTTCGTTACGGCATTAGAAGGTCACATTGAAAGTCGTTGAGAAAAAAGGTTGTGAAGGGACAGAACCCCACCCCACCAATCTTTACTAGACCTTCTGCTTGTAAAATGTGTAGTATGATTCCAAATTGTACTGGTTTATCTACAGAAGCATTAGTTTGCTTCCTATGACGTAGGGTGAAAAAAAAATTAATTTAACAAGCAAAAATTTAGTCGTTTGCTAATTGAATTCTCGAAAAAAAGTGGATTTTCTCAAAGTTTGTAAATTATTCTAACGGCTTTAGAACACAATTTATTAGACCGCGGCTTTTCTTCGAGCCAGAAGATCATTATTCTTGATTTTATCTTTCGACGAAGGTAACCTTTCCAAATTGACCTTTACCTTCTTGGAAGAAAAAAAAATTGAGGGAACTGGAAAACCGGATAAGGTCGGGGAATAAATGGTTCAAGATGAAGAAACCAAAGGAAGGGAAAAAAAAACATTAATAAAACAAAAAAAAAAATTGCTCGACACAGGAACGACTATAATAACATAACCTCATCGTTATTTTCGTTCCTTTTTTTTTTTTTTACTTAATTTGTGACATCCATAAGCCTCTTTCTTTTTTAGTTCCCTTATTAAAATTTCCATGCTTCGTTGCAATTCACCAGTAACGCTACGTACATAGACTCAAATTTGCGCGTAATAACTTGGTGAATTCGAGCATAAAGACTATGTATACCTTAATAAAACGAGGGGGAAAGGAAGAAGGAATCGAGTTCTACATAAGCATCCGTTAAAATAAATCGAATCGCGTGTTTGCAGCCGAATTTCTCCATTTTTGTCTCTCCCCGCACATTTTTATTTTGTATTTCTTAATAAATTATATTGGCAAGATAAATCGACATGTTTCTCCCCTGCTCCCCCTCCCCCCCAACCCCCCACCCGAAACGAACCTACGACGAAATAAGATGACAAAACGCAGCGGTTCACATATTTTTTTCAATTACCTTAAAGTCTAATGACGTCAATTCAAAATGCGGTCGTTTGAATTCGGGATATTTCTCGTCCTTTTTTTTACGGCTGATTACACATCTCCTGCTGATGTAAAATGAATAAAGTTTTTTTTTTTCCTCCGATATCTGTATATAGCTGTGTAACTTTCTTTTGCCTGGTATAATACATACATAATAACCTACCGCACAGTGAACCCAACTCCGTAAAAACGAACGCGAATAGAAGCAAGGCGAACCGGGTACACCAGACCCAACAAATCGATCGATAAAAAATTCCGCCAGTTGGTTTGACTCACGCCGACTGGCTCCAATATCGGAGTGCATACGACTGGAAAATAAAAAAGGCGAATTTGGAAACCTGAAAATCAACCCCAACAGACCGACTAGTTTTATCTTCAAAATAAAAATCTCTACCGGTACCAAGATTCCTGCGTTAGACGCTTCGTGCAGCTATTTCCTCGACCTTTTGGTACGAATGGGTTTATGTGGTAAGTTCTTGGCTTCTGTGCTAAAACAAAGTTAGGACACGTAAAAATAAAAAAATAAAAAAGTTGGTGAACGATCGCGTATGGCAGTGATTGCATAACTCCACGCCTTCTGTGCAGAGATAAAAGAGCTACCTTTTGTCAGTCAATCCAAGGGATCATCGCATAAATTAACAGCTGTTTGACAATGTATTCATCACTGAAACTTAACTTGAAAAACCGCTTTCTAGTTTTGAGAGTGATTACAATTTTAATATTACAAACGAAACTCAAATAGAAAGCTAGGCCTAAAGGTACCAAAAGAAAGGCTGCAGGTTGGTTAAGAGAAAAAAGCTTATTGTAGCCAGAAAACATACAATAAGAATGATGCCCATTAGTAGCTAACAAATAATAAGTTGACAAAACGTGCACCAAGAATATTTCATCTCACTGAGTTTCAAGATAGACAGGAAGATGTCAGTCTTACCGAAAACAGTGGAATAGCCAATAACTGAATGACGCCATAAAGCCTGGCACACTGAACCCACTAAGTGTTGTATACAGAACAACGCCGATAAACATTTCTAGTAGGATACTAGGCCTACATGTATGCTAAGTCCTCTAATCTGTTATAACATTTCATAATCAAAATTAAACAACGCCACTTACACCCGAAATGTACGCTCAATAATACTACCAAAAACTAATTAATCACTTAGTGACGAGAGATAAGCTAGAACGGTTATACTACTGAAAACTGACTGCATGAAGGCTTAATGGGTAACCGGTCTTAGAATGGGGTCTGTTTTTAATCGACGTTAAGTAGTGACGACCCAATTTGAAGATTAATATTAATGTATTTATTTATTTACAAGAATGATGCTACATCGAGTTAAAAGTATACTGTCGCAATGTTGAAAGGAGGTTTGTAAATCAAACTATTACAATAGTCAAACAATCCGCCGCAAGCAGCAGCTACGACAAACAAGACCAGGGATACTTTCTCTAGTCATACGTCACGCACACCAATCTTAATCACCGTTTGCAACCATCACGACAATGTGTTCTACCCTTCTCAGACCATAAAAGAAAAGTAGAGGCCCTAGGACTCATCCCTGCGGCACCCCATCACCTCTTAACTCAACTTACATTTGTAACGCGAGCTGGCATTGGTTAATTATAGATCACGTGACCTTCTGTTACGCTATATCCTTTGGCGGCGCCCCGGTTACAGGAAGAAGATGAACAGGTGTGGAAGACAATAAAAAAATCAATTTGTTGTTACTGGCTTACCCCACCATTAATACAAAGCCACAAGACTCTTAACGTTCGTAATGGTTTTGGTAGGAAAGAAGCTCAAACGTCTAGCCAACGCACTCAGAAAAAAAGGGGAGGGAGACGGGGAGCACTTTGTTACGAGCCTGGCTACCCTTCACCTTTGTTAGTAATGGACTAAGCCGGCTAGTGTCATCAGTACACTTTAGGCTAATTCAATTTGAGCTAAGACTTATCATTAACAGTGACCACAAAACACTTAGCCCGAAGCGGGCTTTGAAAGCATATGAGAGAGTAAAAAAAATAAAGAGTTTATTTAAGTGATTTCAGTCTTCACTTAAATGCTTGATGCCACCCAAATGATGCTAAAAGAAGTTTGAACTACAGGGAAAAAAAGGAAACATTATGTTTTATAATATTATAATTATAAAGAATAGGATAATACCTAAATATAATACACACCGAGTAATGGAACAGATTCCTGGGAATACATTCTAAGTCGGGCTGAAAACGAAAACCTAACAATACCTTATTTGCATTTTAAAGGTCTTATGATTTACAAAATATGTAAATTATTTGACAAAGTCGAATGAAGGCTTTCTCTCTCGACATGGCGCTTGTGATTCGCGTGATCTACAGCAGCTGAGGAGTTGGTACGGTTTTTTTCCTTGGAAATTACTTGGAAAGCATTTATAAGATTCCTTTCAAAAATTTTAAGTACTTTTCTGACCAGCAATAATAACAATTACGGCAGAATAAAACCGACTGGAGCATCGACGCTGAAAAAGATGTCCTTTACAAAACTATAGTTGCTGCAGACATGCAACAAAGGCAACATGCAACATTTGTCACATGCAAACAAATACTCGCCAAAAAAAGGCAGTTAACTTTTTGATTAGTATCACTTCTAATCATCTTCAGAAGAATAAAAGTTATAAAAATATAGTGACTTCCATAAAAAGGTTAAAAATCTGCATCAGACATGTGCCTACAGTCAAAGAGGGGTGGTGAGACAGAATAGCCTACATTGGGCAGCCATCTTGGATTGTGAAACAATCAAGACGGCTGTCCCTACGTATGCTGTTTCACCTTTCTTTGACAGATACAAACGTCCGTTGCAGATTTTAACCTTATTATGTGAGTAAACTACATTTTTTGTAAGTAACTATCTACCCCAAAACAAAACTTGTTAATGGTTCCCGCCAAGTCTTAGTCGGTGGGATTAGCTTGGCGAAAGAGCTTGGCGTTTGATATCACGACTTCACACGGCCGAAAAGCTTGGCGAGAATCCTTAACAAGTTTTGTTTTGGGGTAGATATCAGCTGTTTTTGGTCCAAATTGATGACATCCATTTGTTTTTCTTAATAATTATGAGATGGAAACACCAATCCAGTTTTCTAGTCCATTTCCTTTTATTTTTTTGTTGGCTTTCGTTACATTTTGAAGACAGCAGTCACCCTTTTTATATGATAGCATTTCATATTAGTAATGACGACGAACGGATTTATTTAATGATCAGTTTGGCATTGTTGCATAATAACAATGTTTAAAACAATATACAACAATCAATTTGGTCGTTTGGAGCTCCCTAACCCCTGAACCACTTGACCAATTAGAAAAGTCCATATGAAAAGGGCACATCTTCGTAGCAATTCCTATAAAATGAGCTAAGAATCAGCTTTATTCACTGCATGGAAGAATTTATTTTCATGATACAAAAAAAGCGTTACCAGGAGTAGAAAGTAATTAGGCAAATATCAACGTTATTCACGTCCTTTTTTCAACAAAAAAACGGTAAGCTGTGTCATTAATAGTGACTTTTATGTTGTCAGGCGACCAAAGTCTCCCGATCCAACAAGTTTCAGCCTTTTCTGTCGTATTGTTATTTATCCTCACATGGCTGAAAAACAATCAAACTCCCTTTGCGGTAAAGACACAACGTGTCTAGTGGTCGCCATGCTCACATATATATTTTATCTGGATGTTATCGTTTTATCTTGGCGGGCGACACACTAGCGTGTGTCTTGATATAAAGGTTTAAAATCGGCAACAGACGTTTGTCTGCTGTCAAAGAGAGATGAGGAGACAGAATACTTACGGACAGCCATCTTGGATTGTTGTATACATATTTTAACTTCTGACGATGATTAGAAGTGATAGGCTACAAATCGAATATAAAAGTTTTACTGCCTTTGTCGCGAATGTTTGCATGTGAAAATGCACAAAACTAAAAAAAAACAAAAAAAAAACACGGTGAATAAACGAAAACCAACTGTGTACCAATAAGTTGACACAGCCAGGTCGAAGTGACCAACCGGACACACATTCTATCAAGTTTTCTTTACCTCCTACGACCGCCATGTTGTCTTTCTTTCCTTCTCCCCAATTCCATTCAAATTTACAACGCAAATCAACAAGAGCCTCGGTTGTCACAGTAAATATTTGTCTTGGCAAAAGAAGCCGAGCCAGAACTCCGACACCACCCCCTCCTCTCTCTCTCTCTCTCATCTCCAACCGAAAAGGAGCGTAAACGAACTGGTTCCGTTTGTCCACCCGGAATTGAAAACATCGTTTCTACCCACCCTCGATCGCCAACATCATCCCCCTCCTCTCATCCCCTTCTTCCGTTTCTTGCTTCCCAAAGACAGAACGCTGGTCGAAAATGTGGCGAAACGGTGCAACGTCCATTTGGTAGTCTTTGATTAACTGCAAAGCCGTCTTTTCTGATTGGTTTAATCTTAGACATAATTGTGGCGTCATCCGCAATTATGGTGTCACGTGATACAGCGGAGTGCAAGCGTGACGTACAAGCCGGAAGTAAACACATGTTATCATCACGTCATGGGGCAAGGTGGCTTGGTGGTTAGCATGACCATCTTGAGGTCCCGGGTTCGTGTCCGACCTCAGCCACCCCCTGGGATTTTCGGGAAGAGAAGGGCCCTGTGATGTCTCGTGCTCATGTCGATTGTGTGTGACATGTAAAAGAACCTAAGAATTTCCGATGGGAGTTACCTAGCAAAATTGTCCCTCTGGCGCCATGGCTACGGCTGGGAGCGCGTCCAAAAGCTAAGCTACCATCACGTCCGCAACAATTGAAGAGAACGGTACAACAATGGGCGACTTGTTGTTCGAACTATGTGGTTTGTAATCCTCTAAGGACATTACCTGTGAACACTACTAGATGACCTCACTTCATTAGCTCAAGCCACAGAGGTCCACTTTGAACAGTTGCACTGCAACAGTAGGAATTACTACCGATGGTTTCCAAGTGTCGTCAACTCCCTTTCGCGCTTTTAGTAGGCATAACTATCAGCCCCACGACAATGATATGGACAATTTAGCTGGAGAAATCTAGGATCTCGCTGTTTGTTGTTTGTTTTTATACCCAAACTGGGTTATCTGCCCTCACGACGATGAGAGGGACAATTTAGTTGGAGAAATACTGCCACAATTGAGATGAGCACGAGGTACCACAGGGTCCTCTTCTCCCGAAGACGCCAGGGAACGGCCGACGCCAAGATCCAACCCGGACATCCAGAGCAAAAGCATTCGTTGCGCTTGCCCACCTGTCCTCCCCCCCCCCCTTCACTCTTATGTACAACAATGCAATAGAAATAATGCTGCAACAGTGCAGAAACAATTCTATAACAATTACAAGACATTGCTAATGGGCATTGTACAATCACCAGCCACCGGCAACAGATTCAATCACACAGCCTTTAATGTCGTGTGAAGTTAAATAAATACGGATGCAAACCTATTTACGTTGCCTTTTGGACTTAAATGTCAGACTGCCTGATTGTGGAATCGAACCCACGACCTTTGAAACCAAAGGCCGCAGTCCTACCACTCAGCCATACTGACATGGCCAAAAGGAAACGTCCATAGGAAGCATTTAACACGCATATGATACACTTTAGTTAAAACATTATGGAAAATGGCCATCAAATACAAAACTGCAAACCGATTCGTATCCTTACTATTTAGCCGAATATGGGTGTTCCCTTAATTGACGTTAGAACGTTCTCTTGCTTAGAACTTTTCCTTTCAGAACAATTTGTCACCCCTTCGCTTCCTCAAATCCACGGACAAACCGGCATGATTAGACTGGAGCGCCAAAACAACAACCCATCCTTTTTATTTTGGTTGAACGAACTCAAAACGTGAACCACGAGCTGTCAACAACACGCGCCTCTCAAGTTCCGTGTAAATGCCATAAAAATGGCGGTCTGCCATCGAAAACAACTGACTGCTTGATTTCTGTATGTGCTGATGGGGAGGTACATATGCCATTTTCTAACGACACAATGGCTGGCGATCGCTTTTCACATGTTCGACCACGTTTTTCTTTTAATTCTGGATCCGACTTCGAATTGATAATAGCTAATACTGAAGAGGGGATTGAAGCAGGAGTATAATACTAGTATTTCCGCCTTTGAAAGCACACAGGTGAATGACGGAATAAGACGGCCGATTAAATAATTGGTATATTTAATAAATCGGGAAACCTGGTTTTACACCCGTCTACATTTTGCCTTCCCGACGTCACTGCCATGGTGTTCTGGTTATTTCCAGGAAGTTGGCAATTTAGTGACCAATTTTATGGGATTTTAGGTAAGTTTGAGGTTTAAAGTTTTAATAAAAGTTGTTTGTTTTGTTCGAGATGTATCAAAATAAAATAAACAACTTTTATTAAAATTTTAAACCTCAAACTTGCCTAAAACCCCATAAAATTGGTTACTAACTTACCAACTTTTTGGGAATAACCAGCACACCATGGTAGTGACGCCGTGAAGGAAAAGAGTGGACGGGTGTAAACCAGTTTCCGGATTTATTAAATATACCAATTATATAATCGGCCGACTTATTTCCATAATTTACCAGTCGTTCTCCTATTTAGTGTCGAGGAGAATGGGGGAGGGGGGGTGTGGCGCGCCACCATTCTGAGCATAACTTAGTTGAATTAGCACGAGTCGGCAAAAAAGAGTCAAAGATTAAAGAACATCACCCAGAAAATCTTTAATCTCTAGAAAGAATCAGTAAATCCAGTGTTCTAGTGACCCATCTGGATGGGGTACAGTTCTCGAGTAGAAACTGCAAAGTCAGCATGAGTCCACTAAAATCAAGTTATTGGCAAATGTTATTTTTTTTATCGTCTCGTTTTTCGCAAGGTAGCATTAGTTTTCCGACTAGTAAGTAAAAACAAATTATTACATATTTTTGCCAACAGATTTGCCGACTGGACAAACGTAGGAGGGGTGCGACACCTCCCCTCCACGTAAAATCACCCCTCTTTCTCTGTAAAATAGTCCCTACGCCGCGTACGGTGCGTTAATATCAGAACTAAGAATTATGACGACGAAGTTGCTGGCTTGACCGCAAAACCTCAGCTTTATACAAACGTTGGTAGAATTAGCGACCAACTTAATGGTATTTTGAGGGGGGGGGGGGGGGGGGGGAGGAGGGTTGAGGTTTAGCCTAACGTAATCAAACTCTTTTTTGTTTCCGTTTTTTTGTAAGCACGTTGTAAAAGGGCCTGCAAGCGTTTTGAAATCCCAAAATGTTAGTATTAAAGACGACAGTGATCCAGCAGCTAGCAGAAGACAAGTTGAAAAGTAATGAAAACACCTGAATCTGCTGAGGTATGCTTGTATTTGGAAGACAAACAAACGCTCCAGTCGATAGCGTCCGAGTGTTTATATTCTCTTCATTTACATTTGGAAGTTTCATATTTTAAACGGGAGAATGTTTTTAAATGTCTTTGCCATTTGGTTAAGTAGAAATAAAGTTGGCCTGCGAGACTATTTGGTTATGCAGTAAGAGATGATAACTCCCGCTTGCAGTCACTATTAAATGTGGTGACTGTTTTAAAACTGAAGACGACTCGCAAAAAAACAGCACTCAATTTTAGACCACAAATATTTTGTTCCGTGCTTTTTTTTTATAATGCATCTATGATTACCTTTACAAGTGAATACATGTTACAGGATTTTATTTCCTGCAATAATATCTAAATTAGCCGTGGCGTCCTGTAGATCACAATTACTCGGCCGAAAGAGAGATGAACACAGAAGCGAGCACGGAAGCAAGCAAAAGAATCCAATACCGATCTTTACGAGCTAATCTAGACAGCTCTGCCACCACGCGCGAGATTTGCTGTAAAAATAATCGAATAAGTGACCACGTTGTTTCAAAACGTGTTTTTTTTTTTAAAACCATTTTAAATAAGTCAGGAATCGTTTTAAGTAGAAACATGTAATTTGAGGCATTTTTTTCACAAAACGTTTGGCCTTGCGCAACTCTCAAGGCCATGAAATAAATATTTCTTAAAGAATTTTAATTTCTGGCACACACACTACCAGTGTGTGAGAATCGGAATCGGTCCTATCGGTATTGTCTATATCTAACGGTGGTGTCAGAACCGACTGTAAAACCCAGTTTGATCCTTTACAAAACCCAACGTAACAAATTTCAGCTTACCCAACCTTCAGTAAAGTACGCCTATCAGAACACATACCTTTAAGCAGAAGAACTTGGCTGACCCAACTCCCGGTACGGCTGTTTCAGAAATGAACTCTGCTTGCTACGTTTGCGTGCAGGCTTACTTACTGTTAGATTTAAATCTAATTCAGGCTTCTGTAGAAGCCTATAATCACAGCCACGGCTGACAGTCAAGATGATTTGAACCCCCCACCCACCCCCTTCCCAAGCCTTGGCACACACCACCTCAAAATTTGATCGCGATTCAGACATTCAAACTTCTTTAACTTGAACCCATTTAATTTGAACTTCCACGTCCTTACACGAACACATACAGCCGTTTAACTCTATATGTCTGGCTACACACAATATACTCCGAAATTATATATTTAGAAGTTAATTCATTAGAGGCCGAAATTATTATGGGGTAAATACGCAAACGTAAATTTTCCTTCTATTTTTTTCCTTTCTCTCTTTTCAAAAAGCGTAATACACGCTACTAGAACCCAGAGGGTAACAGAAGGTGCTCAATTGTTTGACCATCTGTTACATCATCATCATTATCATCATCTTCAAAGCTCCAGGCAAATTGCCCAACACCCCCCCCCCCGCCCCTCCCCGGAAACTACCCCTACTTAAGTCATCAGCTCTCCCTCCCTTTTAACCAGGGCATCAAATCATGGACTGTTCCATCTTAGGGTGGCCCTAAACGTATGTATGAGTTGTAGCTTCACTGCATGCTGGCCTACAGGCAGTGAAGCAGTGAAGCACCGGGTACTGGATGTATTGATGATTTGCAGTGAAGCTGTTTCCCCATGTTTCTTCCGTTTCCTTGTTATTTTGAACCGATTTTCGTTCTGCTTTTTGGGTTGTAACTGTCCTGTTATCTATTCCTCATAAACTTCCACTTTCCACCACTAATCTACGACGCTTACTCTAGAAGTGAGTAACGCAATGACTTTGAAAAAGGCCGTCAAGGTCAAGGCCGTATGTAATCAGTTTATTCATTCCTGACGTGTCAACATACTATAATGTGGAACTGGTTAAATGCGATTCATTACCATAAGTATGCTATATTGTTGACTCCGCACCATGTATATTAGGTTTTCGGTACCGTGCCGTGAGTGGCAGAGAGCTCTACTGGCCTCCAGTTTTTTTTTTTTTGTAGCAATATTTTTTTTTAATTGCTATCTCTTTATTGACTGACACAGTTTGCGCGTTAAGCAAAATTTAAGGTTTAACGTTCAAATTTCAACTGAAAATGACGTCAAAACTGAAGGGGCACCAAACAAAATAACTCCTTGCTTTCCCAGAAAGTCGGCGTTGGACCAGTATTTTAGCTTTTCAGCGGGTTTTGATGAAAACTCACGTGATTTGAAAGCAGTCTTGATGACCCTCACGTACTGGTACCTGATTTTGTTATTAAGCAGCTTCTTAATGCAGCTAGGCTGCGCTCTGCCACTACTCAGGCACACCGACTGCACTTGTGTCTTTTCCATGGTATCCTCTGCCATTTTCCCTGTGTGCACTGTAAATGACAGACGATACCATGGAAAAGAGCCAAGTACAATCGGTGCGGCTGAGTAGTGGCAGAGCGCCTCGAGTAGCTCGTCTGATTACCGATTGGAAAGAGGATCTTGCAAAGTCCCTGCCACTTCTAAGTGCCAGTCAGAATAGTGTGAAAGACTGACTACCAGACTCCTTCAGCAGAAATGGGATCTGTTCTGGCTTATTGTAGACAATATCTCAGCCCCCTACCATAATCGGAGGCTTCGCGATTCGAATCTCCCGAGTTTTCTCCTACACTTGCTGTAGGCTAGAACACGTCGAAGTGAGGCAGGCTAGCTGATCCAGAGTATGTATGTGGTTTCCCTGAGCCGCCCCTGATGGTATAATGTGGAAACATCAAACATCGAGATAATTCTTGAAATGTATTTATGTTGGGCAAAACATGGTTGCGTAGTACTGGGAAGTGGGTAACATTGCAATAATGAATAATGCAATTAGAAGTGACTTCAGATTCTGGTAAATATGTTAGTCAGGGTATCCAGCTGTCCGCCTGGTTCTGTTTTATTGAATACCTTCACCCTTGCTCACCTAAGTGAACTCGCCTGAGGACGACTGCGTTTGTTTGTGTGTATTATGGCCTTCCAATTTCGTCAGTCTTCTGTGTTTTCGGCGATCAAGTCTGGATATTTGCCTTTCGTCTATACCGAATAGTTAAGCAATTAGAAGTGACTTCAGATTCTGAGGAAGTTCCCGTTGAGGAACGAAAATTTAATGGTTTTATATAAATATGTTAGTCAAGGGTATCCAGCTGTCCACCTGGTTCTGTTTTATTGCATTGCAATAATGGTTTCGAAAATTTTGAATCTGAGAACGAGGGTTTTCGAAACACTGGGTTCACGAAAACATAGCGCGAGCCCACGTTCTCTGCCAAGCTCAAAATTTGTGCACTAGATTGAACTCACTCTCCGGTAGTGCACAATCATTATGTTGCCCAACACATATAATCTAAAGAATTTCTCGATCTTTAAAAAAAAAAATTACATTTCCACATATCGCCTCCAGGGGCACCTCAGTACAACCGTACTAATTTCAGCCATCCAGCCTGCCTTACGACGTGTGCTATTTTACAGCTACAGCTTAGTTGAGGTCCATACTTTTTATATTTCAAACTTCTATTTTATTTATTCGGTTTTGTCCGAAATTTCTGACTTCTTGTAGTTATTCTGCATGGCACTTAGGGAAATTCGGGGTTTCCTTCCTTTTTTTAACGTGACCTTTGTCAATTTGCCATTTTTTATTGCTCTCGATAACGAGTTTGACTAACCCGAAACGTCGAGCCTATTTTAAGTTCCTTTATACATTTTCTGGCATGATTTTTTTTCTCTAAATTTATCATAACCTGTATGCACCAAGCAATGACTTTTTTTATTCGCAGCATGCAATGTTATAAAAGCTGGGATCATCTTGCCGAAATCTTGATTTCTTTATTTTCCGTGTCAGCAACTTTATTTTCGAACACTTCAAACATGGCGCCGAACATTCTGATGTAGACTATACTGCTAGATCTTTATTTAATGTTCTGTCGTCATTTCAAACCACTAACTCCGGACGATGAGGTAATACTATCAGAAGTTTTAGACCTATATGCATTCCGTGACACGGCGCCATATTAGACCCGCTATAATGGATTCCCGACGCTGCCGTAATTCTCCATTTCCCATCTATCAGCCAAAGGAGAAAGGATGCATTAACGAGTTGGGGAAAATACCTCCCCTTGTGTCAAAGCCTTGTTTATGAGTCTCGTGAAACTCGTTAAAATTCCTTGTTAGAACGGCGGCGGCGCTGCTAGTCAACCCCTGCACCACTCTCCTGCTACCTCTACCCCCACGGAAATATATTGACGCGCAAACACACGACGAATGGGAACATTACATTCCGTGGCCTAAACAAACTCGATTAAATTCAAACTCGTCTGATGTATTGATGCCTTCCGTGCGCCACCGCGCTAATAAAGCAATGCATCACTGCACGCACGCGCGCACGCGCTAACGGGAAGCGAGCAATATTCCCACTCGCGCATGCGCAAATTCGCCAAAGCAAAACGGAAACGTTCGCTTTTGCGTCGTCGGTGAGGTTTGCTTGCATCTGAAGAAAAGGTTGAATGACAACAATAACAAACGAATTAATCGGGCAAATAAACATGCAAAAATGAAAAATATAGCAGACAGCAGCAGGAAACACATCTATAATTCTTTTTAATAAATGTAAATAAGGTTTGAGGTCTGCAAATAAGACCATCCACCGTAAGTTGGCTATCATAATGTTAATACGTATGTGATCCATACGTATTATTCATGTATGAAGCAAACTAAAGAATACTGTACACCAAGAAATAATTTAGGGGTAGAGGGAAGGGACACAAATATTACCATTTTTACCTTCCTTGCCACTACGCATTATTCGTAGCAATCGAAGATTATCCGGCATATATGCATGTTGTTAGACTTTTCTAGAAACAAACAAGCCATCTGACGACATGCTGCAGAATGGTTCCCAAACTCATTAGGGATCATGTTCATTGGGATAATTACTGCCAAAGCTACGTCATTTATGGACCTTCGTCTTGCATCTAATCTCCATCCAGTTGTATCTCAGCGGGCCTTGGGTGCAGGATGCTTGACTTCAATATTCCTCTCCCTGAGGATCATTGTCAAAGAGTCAACAATACATAACTTTGCACCATCTCGATGAATAACAACGACACCTCATGCTTTGCTATGACTACAATTGTTAAGTCCGATTTGGAATTGTAGAGGATAATTAGCTTTCATATTACCTACCGTCCACGCATCTTCCAATTTAAGTAGGGTATATTTCTGTTCTATTAACTTGGATTCTTCCTCCATCTCCTTGTTTTCCCAATTTAAGTATCATCACCTGCTATGTTCATAACTATGTCATCCTCATCCCATCAGCAATGTTAGGCTTGTTTATTCTTGTTATGACGGGCGAGCATCACTTCACTACCAAAATACCTGCACTAATAAACCGATGTTTATTAGTGCAGGTATTTTGGTAGTGAAGTGATGAAGAAAGTGTCTTGGTCTGTTTATCAACGTAATTCCACTACCA